>JAGFPH010001006.1:152408-189177 GCA_018207615.1 Philaenus spumarius | reverse complement strand
TTTTTTTTTTTTCTTTTCACCCCTTGGGATCATGTTGGCGCCATTCTTATCCGTAAGTTCTTTAGATCCAATTGTGAGTCCTCTCTCTGTTCCAAGGTGATCACGGCATTTTCCCTTCTTTTCTTACCTAGGCAAAAACTCAATATTCCCTTTTTGAGGCATATTAATTTCTTGTAAACATAATATATTATAATAATGGTTAAAATAGTACACACTCCATACATTGTCCATTCTGATTTTGTTAATAAAGTATCTGTTAATCTTTCAAACACAATACCCTTAGCGTATTGTGAAGTTACTTTAGTATTTACTAATATCATAACCCATAAAATATTTTTCATTATTCCCATTGTTATTTATTTATATAAAAGCTATAATATAAGATTGAAATGCTTACAGAATTCTCAGTATGAAGCTAAGTTTATTATTTCAAACTCTATGATGCACAGCGGTATCAGGTTACAACTACTTTGGTAATGCTACTGTAAAGTGCAAACTTCCTGTTTGTTTGACTAGCTTTTCATTTTCTTCACGTGCAAAGTCCGTTCTTTAGAACTTACAGCTTGCTGATATTCCAAACTGTCAGCAGTTCAACTTCCTGTGACTTTATTCAACAATGATTAATTGTGACCTCATCTTATTCTGTAAACAGTTTCATGCTTACATTCTACGTTGCTAATATTCGATACTGAATAAATATGACAAACTTGTTAGTCATGCTTAATTTACAATAAAATTTCAAATTATGTAACTTATTCTATTGAAAAACTTATATTAATCTTGCTTGCTTGCCTCATGTTATTATTTATTTTCAATGTTATTGTATATTATATTTAATTTTATCCTTTTTTATTCACCCCGTCTTTCTAAGGCTTTTCACCCTTTTGGCTCGTTTTCGAGGCAATCGCTCCGCCTTTTTCGTACTAATACTAGTGGAGTTTATAAAGACTCTAAAACTTTATATCAGCTGATAATAGAACCATTTAACGTATTTCGTATTATCGCCTACATCTCCCTTACAGTAAAAACTGTTTCATTCTTCTACTTGATTCATTTTTTTATTTATCCTATGTATTACATAGCACCATAAACCCTTTATCTCATACAGATTCATGTATAAAATCTATATCAGCTCTTACATAAGAACCCTTTTCTCAAAGACGTTTTTAATATCTTCCACCTATTTCTAACTTGCAATATTGTTATAATAAACACTTAGTATTCTCTCATTCACTTGAACACTTTCCCATTTTTTCATTTATTACATATACGCGTAATTGTCTTTTTATGAAAACACTTTTTCGTAGCACTTTATTATTAGCGTAGCACTGTTTCTATATAACACTATATGTCAATGTCTATATAGCCTTACTTAATTAACATTATTGACATAACCCTTTTTACAATTTTTTCCTTCACCTTTTCTCACTAATCATATAGTTAATGAATTTTTTTTACTTACAAAATACCTAATATTTCTTGATATTTTCACGTTTTTAATTTTTCAAAAATATCGTTTACTCAAATACTGTTGTGATATATTTTTTTTTTTCTCTCTTTTTGCTGTAGCTAGCTATCCTTTTTATTATTTATTATTTTTGCTTAAGCACAACTTCCGTTTTATTATATTTACTAACGTATTAAAAGTAATAAGGTTTTATTTCCTTCATTTTGAAGTTTACAAAACGACATTCATTATATAAACTTATTCCTATTATCGTATCATAATTATTTTTCATTCATACAATATCTCAAATATAAAAAAAAACTTCTTCTTTTTTCAAATTTGTTTTGTCTTATTTAAAGTTATTGTCTGGACTATACATAAATTCAAAGTAATTCATTGTCTTTGAAGTGTGAAAAATTGTAGGTGGATAGGCATAGAAATGTGGCAAAAGTGCCGGAAATTAAGAAGGGTAAGCTTCCCCTTTTGTAAGACAATGTTCAAATTTGTGTATTTTCTTTTCAACAAATTAAAATAACATTCATACCCTACAATATATATAAACTTATTAATACAGTCATTTTACTACATTTTATACCGTAGCATTTTTCATCTCCTTTTTACAAATTAACAGCCTTATTTGTAATATTGCAAAATGTGTAAATAACTTTCTTTCCAATATTGAATTCGTCCTTTCCTCCATTTAATAACTCCTATTTTCACTTAACCTTTCTCAAGTACAGGCCTTCTTATTACTATGAATTATTTTATTTATTTAAAAAAAAACTGTTTTTGTCGTAAAAAAATTTTCCACCTACTTATTCATTATACATATTCACTTTCCCAGTCTTAATTGTAAACTATTTCCCAATCTCCGTAGCATGAAAAGGTTAGTATTTTATCATTTTTCCACTTAAGTTACATTTTATTCATGAGCAAAATTCGTTTCCATCTAAGTTCATAAAAAAATGATCCTTTTTTCCGTTTTTATTGATTTCGTATTCAAGAAATATCCTGCATAAATTACGTTATTTCTCTAAATAATCCATAACCTACAAACATATATCCATTTTTTGTTTCCCATGCAATCACAACATAATTTATTATTTTATTATTTTTTTATTGTAAGTATTATGTTATAACCTTCCTTCTTCCATTTCCTCCAACACTTTTCAACTAAAATAAAATTATTTTCTTTTTTTTTTCAATCGTAGATACTTTTTTCCGTAGTTCCTTGACCCCTCTATTTTAGATTTTATAATCTCTTTGAAGTGTAATTATCCATCTTAAATCTTTTATTCGTAAAAATGTCTTATTTAAATTTTGAAAAACTTTCCTGTTTCATTTTCAACTATAAGAATTTACCTTGGTTCTCTATTTATTTTATACATTTAAATGTTATAAGTTTTTCTGTCAGTTATACGTCTGTACTTTATTATTGTTAAATATTCCTAAAAATTTGTTTTAATTTTTTTTTAAATTTTCGTTATAGTTATTATTTTATAAATCTAATACTCAAATTGTCAACTTATATTACTTATAGCCTTTTTATTTACCCTTCTGGCATTAAACCCCTTCTTAGCCATTCTGGTCAAACTTATGGAACACTTATGCTACCGAAAAATTTACATCTCTACGTCTCCCACATAGGCTTTTGTCTAAAATCTACTTAATTCAACCTTAGACCCCACATGGCGATTCGAGCTGTGCAAAAACTTCGGCATCACTGTCCGTCGATGGATTATGGGCTATTTTTATAAATTTTCAAAAATTGTTAATATAATTATTGATGTCAGTAAAAAAAATTTTATTATGTTATTTTTTGCTTGTAAAAGAGTTTTAGTATACGTCTACATATGTATATTAATCATATCAGAAATAATCAATTTGATAACTATTATCGATAAAGAGTTATGACCGTTTGAAATGTAAAATTTACTTTCCCATGTTAATTTAATTCAAGTTGAGAACGTTAGGATATACAATAGGCCTAGATTGTCCACTTCTCCAAGTAGGATTTTACTGAATCAGCGTTTAATATGAGACGTGAATGAGCGTTCCTAGCCATTGAAAGTCTTATTTGTTTGACTTATGACAACGGCGTTAATTAACTTATTCTTTTTTTTTTTCAATATTTCTAATACAAATAGTTTTGTTTTACTATCTTAATTCTGATTAGATTGAAACCCATCTTGGTTCTAGATATATACAGGGTGTCCCTTCGTGAAAATCCGGTCCCATGTAATTTACGTTATTTGGATTTGTATGACTCCAAGCTTTATTTCTGTATCAATAATTTAGATTGTAATCATTTACATGTTATTATTATGTTATCCCTCATTGCAATATTTAAATCGAATTGTCCAATTTACGGATATACATGTAATGTTTTTGAATTAGTGTAACCCTTGGTATTATTTAAATTTCCTGGAAAATTATTATTATTATTTTTTTCCCTTTTTAAGAGAGTTCGTAGTCTCGTAAACGGCACGGCTTCCTTCGTATCCGAGTTGGTCGATTTTGATGTTGAAAAAGTGCCGGTGTAACGGTACTTGTGCCCGCTGCATGAATATCAGGAATTACCATAATCGTTGTATCTGCGTCATTCGCAGCTGTTGTCACCGTGGTATCCGATAAGTTACCTATTGCATTTTCCTGACTTAAGGTATTGCTTGTAGTATTTCTAAGCCTATTTTTAATTAATTTATTTTTAGTTTTTGGTTGCAATTTCTGATCGACCACTTCTAGACATGGTTTCAACCTGTTAACGTGTACTGTAATTTCTCGATTTCTTACTTTCAGCAATACATTAAGTTTCGATATTATTTTCAAGATTACGTATGGTCCCCTCCAAAGTTTTGTGAGCTTTTTAACTCTTTGACGTTTTACTACTGGCGTATATAGATATACAAATTGTCCTACAGAATAATTGCATTGTTTTGCATTCCTATTATAATATTTCCTTTGTTTTTTGAATTGAGTTGTTTGGTATAGTGACATTTTTTGGTAAGCTTCTTTTAAATTTGATCTAATTGTTTCTAGATAGTTATCATAAATAAATGTATCCTCTGTAATTTTTAAGGTTGATTCTAACGGTAGATTAGGCTTCCTTCCGAATAAAAGCTCAAACGGTGTATTATTTGTTGTTTCATGTATGTTAGTGTTATAAGCTAACGTGACGTATGGTAATATGTCTGCCCAATTATCTTGATTGTTATTTACAAAATGTGATAACATTCTACAAATTGTGGAATGTGTGCGTTCCAGACGGCCATTTCCCATTGCATGGTAAGGACTTGTTAAAATTTTGGTTATACCTAATAGTTTACATAAATTTTCCATTATTTTTGAAGTGAAATTGGCCCCCCTATCTGAAATAAGTTTTTCCGGAATTCCGTGTAGACAAATTATTTTCGCCATGAGCTCTTTGGCTATTATTTCTGCTGTCATATCCACGATCGGAATAAAAGTCGCATGTCTGGTAAAATGATCTATTACTGACAAAATGTATTTATTCTTATCTTTAGAAAGTGGGAGGGGCCCTACGATATCTAGTGCGATCACCGTGTACGGCCCTGTCGGTTCTGTGAAAATATCCCCTAGTATGGCCTTTGTTTTTCCATAATCTACCCTTTGAGCGCATGACTTACATGATCGAACGTAATTCGTAATATCTTCTTCCATTTTTGGCCAAAAAAATTTTTGTTTTACTCTAAATAGTGTCTTTTTTATTGCAGCGTGTCCGGCCGTGACAAGGTCGTGATGTAACGATATTACTTTATTTCTTAATGTTTTTGGTACTAATATTAGCTTTTCTACGCCCGATTTGTAATAAATAATTTTTTCTGGGCTAGTTTTATAATTTTTCCGTGATTTTAAATTTTGGCATTCTTCGTCAGCTGATTGTGCCTTTCTAATTTCCTTTAAATCTATAATTGGCAAATAATCCTTCTTTATTACATTAATATTTTTAAATCCTACATTTCGGCTTAAAGCATCTGCGTTAGCGTGTAGTTTACCTGGTCTGTGAACTATTGTGTAATCAAATTCCGACAATTTCAGGCTCCATCTTAAAATTCTACTAGTTGGGTCTTTTAAAGATGTTAAGTAACAAAGTGCCTTATGATCAGTTATGATTTTAAATTTTCTGCCCATTAAGTACGGTCGAAATAATTTACAACTCCAAACAACTGCACACATTTCTAAAGTTGATGCGTCATAATTTTTCTCTGCATTATTTAACACCCTACTCCCGTAAGCTATGGGGTGTACTCTCCCCTCTATTTCTTGTGATAAAACACACCCTAGGCCCTCTTTAGATGCATCAGTTGCCAAAGTAAATTCTTTTGCAAAATCTGGATATTTTAATATGGGAGCTGTGATTAATTTGTCTCGTAAAGTTTCGAAAGATATTTGACAGTTTGTTGTCCATTTGAATTTTACATTATCCTTAGTTAGTTCAAATAATGGTAATGCTATTTTTGAGAAGTCTTTTATGTGATTTCTATAAAAACCTGCTAACCCCAGAAATTGTCTTACATTTTTTACTGTTTTCGGAATTGGAAAATATTTTACTGCTTCGATTTTCTTCTCATCTGGTCTGATGCCTGCTTCATTTAATAAAAATCCTAAATAATTTACCTCTTGTACTCCAAATCTACATTTTTCTAAATTTACTGTTAAGTTTGCTGTTTGAAATCTTTCAAAAATTTCGTTTAGCGATTTTATGTGTTCGTCTAGCGTTTTGCTAAAACATAATACATCATCCAAATAACATACGCAGCTAATGTCTCTTAATCCTAATAATACATTGTTTATAATTCTTTGGAACCCGGCCGGGCCAACTTTCATCCCCATCGGTAAGCGACAATATTGGTAGTGGCCCCACGGACTTGAAAAAGCTGTTTTTGGTTTACTATCTTTTGTCAATTTTATTTGGTGGAAACCTGCTTGCATATCTATTACTGAAAAATATTTCGATCCTCCTAATAAATCCATGGTTTCATTTATTTTTGGTAAGGGATGAACATCTGGAGTGATGACGTCATTAATTTTCCTATAATCTACACAAAATCTAAATTTTACTTCTCCATTTATTGATTTTTTCTTTACTATTACTAAAGGACTATTCCATGGGCTATAGCTGTGTTCAATAATGCCTTTTTCTAGTTGGTCGTTGATCAATTCCTTGACTATTTCCCTTTGCGCGTGCGGAATTCTATGTGCTGGCACATATATCGGTTTGGCTACCCCCGTGTCAATGTGATATTCTACATCTTTAATTGATTTTAAATTCTTGTTTTCAACATTAAACACATCTTTATACTTAAACAGCATTTCCACAAAGTTTAATTTTTCCGTTTCTGACAAATGATTTAGTTTTTCCCTAATGTTTGATTCTAACTTTGAATTGTGAAAATTATAGTCTCTATTTTTTTCTTCTAAAATCATGTTTACTCTCACATTGTCCTCCATTGTTGATATATTCGTGCTTAACGTAGCTAACATTGTACCTTTTTTTAAACTAACCTCATCGTCTGATAAATTTACTATTTTTGAAAAACATGTCCTAGTATTTCTCATATTTATTAAAGTTCTGGCACATAAAATATTGAACGGCGGGTTCTCAATTGGTTCTATTAAGGCGTCACAATTTTTCAGTTCTAAGGTGTTTTTAGGGCTGTCAAAATATTTATTTTTAGATCCTCTTACTATAAAATGCGTTATTATTTCACTATTCGCTGGTATAAGTATGTCATTTTTACAAAAAAGATTGTAATCTCGTTTTCCTGCGTTTATGTTATCAAAATTTTTATGTTGATTTCTAATAAAGTCCAAATGTTCCTTTTGTAAAGTTAAAATTTCTACTTTTGTTGGTTTATTACTCTTGGGTAATAATTTGGTTTTTGTTTTGCGATTTTGTTTAAATTTATTTCCCGGCGTTGGTTGTGAACTAATTTGACTTTTTGCTGAGGATGTAAATTGTTTCTCCGAAATTTCTGATTTATTTTGACACATACTATAATCTAATTTTTCAAATCCCATCATTTTTATAGCAGTATTATCTATTATGACTGTGTTATTATTGAGATTAATTATTACTTTATTAGACTTTAACACGTCATTCCCTATGATTGCTGAATATTCTAAAGGCAATTTACAAATGTGAAATTTTACTTTTATAAATTTATCTTTGTTATAAAAAACTTCAGTCAACTGTGTGCCTATGATTTCTAACGTATTTCCCGTCACACCTGCTACCATAATATCATCATTTTTAGAAATTTTAGTTGCTACATCTAAATTTAGAAGACTGATTTCCGCTCCGGTGTCTACCAAAATCCTTCCCCATCTTCCATTTATTCTCGCTAAAATTGAGACATCATTATTCCTATATATTCCTTCCGATCTATTTATAGGTACTATTTTGTGCGCCGAACTCTTAAAATTATTTATTGTTGTTGGTGGGAGTGAGTTTAAATGTTGATTTACTTGATTTTGCGCCCCTCCATTGTTCTGAAATGGTGGCCTACTTCCCTGAAATCCTCTATAGGCGTTAAAAGTGCCTCTATTATTAAAACCTCCTCTCATGTAATTTTGTCCTCTTTCCGTATTGTTAAAATGTCCATTATTGTTATAATTTTGTGGTCTAAATTGTTGACCCTGTACGTACTGTCCTCTAAAATGTCCACTTCCCCTGAGTGTATTTCCCCTGAAATTATTACTGTATTGTTGTTGGGTTGGTGGTTGAAACCGCGGTGCCTGTCTTGCTTCGTATCCTCCCTGTGTCTCAAAACCCCTATAATTTTGCCTTGCAAATCTACATTCCCTATATGTGTGTCCTTTTTTATTACAGTTATTGCAAAATTTTGTGTTTTGATATGCTACATCCCCTCCATTATTTCCTTGTGCCGTAGTTCCTACTGTTTTTACTTCTACTCCCTTATCCCTTACGAATTGTTTTAGCTCTTCCATTTCTATTGCCATGTCTATTGCTTCCTCAAAAGATGTCGGGTTTTTTTCTTTTGTTAAACTAGCTATTTCTCCCCTTAATCCTTTCAAAAAAACTGTCATTCCCCTTAAATCGGCCTTCTTTTCCGCGTATTTACTTACTGTTTCGTTGTTTCTACGTTTTTCTAACATTAACCTATCATTCAATTTTTTTACTCTATTCCCAAAATCATTTACTGTTTCATATTTATTTTGTGTTAAGATATCTAATTGATCTCTACAATACAAGTCGGGTTTTTTTGAGAATTTTTCTGTCAGCGCACCTGCCAATTCATTAAATGTAGTTGCGTTTATACATCCCTCATTGTTTTGAACAAATTCTCGCGCTGTGCCTACTAATTTAAATTTTAAAATTTTTATCCTTCTTTTGTTATCCCAGTTACTGATATCCGCCGCGTTTTCTATTGTTTGTATAAAATCTACGATTGACTCTCCTGGTTTATCCCCGGAGAAAGTTTGTAATCCTGACACCAATTCCAAATGCACGTCCCATAAATGTCCTGGTTCGTTTGCTAATCTAGAAACTTCCATGTCATTGTTTTCTACTACCGCTACCCTTTCTTGTAGTGTATTATTAATGTTGACCGTTTGTCTCAATTCCTCCCTTAATGTTTCGTTCATCTCTCTTGCTTCCCTACATCTTAGATTTAACAAATCAAACGCCTCCTGCACTGAGTAGTCTTGGCCGTCTATATTAGCCGCCATGTCTTTAAGATTTATTTTTAAATTATATCCCCAAAAATTTTAATATTATTATAATAATTAATTGTTTATTTTATATTTATTTAATGAATTAATTATTGACATTTTTCCAAATAATTTTTAATACACTTAATTCAAATGTAACTCTCTGAATACACTTATTTAATATTAAGCAATGACGCGCCTGTCCTATCATTCAGTATAATTTTCCGCGTAATATCAATTTCAATTTTTCTTATATCTAAACTTAATCCTAATTAAAATATTTACTAACGTAAACTTTAGGATTTGTCCAGTAATATTGGTTATTGCTAACCAAACTATGCCTTTCCTTCTATACGCAGTTTTTAAACTAACGCATATCGTTTACGATAGAAAACATTTTTTAATAGCTAACATGCTGGAATTTATTTAATTTAAAATTTAATTACTGAATTTACTTATTACTGATAATTTAATTTAAAGTTTTATGTCATTCAAAAAGATTATTAAAAAAAAAAATATTTTATCTAAAAAAAAATCAATTAGGCCTACCTATAATTATTTATGAAGAAAAATTTTTTTCGAGTTACCTTGTGATTCAGTAGATAGATCCCACTTCTACACCAGTTGTAACGTTGCGGCGCTTCCCATATAGGCTCCCATCGTCCTACTATGGTTTAGCGACGTCCTGCCGGTTGTCGGCCAAGTCCTTAACCCCTCTTGCGGAGATCCGGACGCTGTCAGGATGGCGGTGTGTGAGAAGGCTCTTCAAGAATCGGTACTCAGTGTATTCAGTAATGCATGTATTTTAGGAGTTAACAAACATTACTCTGTTGGTGCCGCCTAAACTAGTTAAACCTAATCTACTTATTATTTAGCCATGAGGCAAAGCAAGACTAACCCCCCCTTTGAGCCTACGCGTACGCGATCATTTCCAAAACCAGACTGACTCTCTCGTGCGTGCTGCCTGTGTTTCCTGTTAGCGTTCCCCTCCCTTAATTATCATGAACTCAAACCTCAGCGTTTTGTATGTGAAGACATTGCCAACACTATAACCTGTTCATGGTTAGTGGACCCTTGATTATGATTTATTAACTATTATTATTTATTATATTTACTACGAGGTGAGGGGTACCTGCTACATTCTTAATTATTCCTTCTTTTAATATTTATTATTTACTTATTTAATTATGAAAATGATTTTAAATATTTAATTTACAAGACTTATAATTTTATATTTTGAAAAACCTAATTTTACTATCTCAACCCAGTATCAATAATTATTTAAATTTAACTCAGGCAATATTTTAATAGGGGATATCGTAACTTTTTTGACAGACCTTTTATTACTGCGACCCTGGACTCTGAACACCTTTCCCAGGACGTTGATGGAAATACAGCTTCTCTGAAGTCCGGTTATCGTTGGTGCGGTTGAACGTCTCCCGTGGTCTCAGTTTCTGCCTGGTTTGAATTTCCCTGAAGTCTTCTAGCGCCTTCCCTGATTTGGTTTTCGCCTCTTATTCCAGTAATCCTTCAAAGTCCATTTGGTGTTCCAGTTATCGCCATTACATCAGTCCTGTGATCGTTGTAGACTACGTCATTTATAATTGTTTAGACGCACCTGCTATATAATTAATTATAGCGTAATTCACTTAAACTGTTCAATTGTTTTTTCACTGTCTGTAATGATAACTGATTTAACACTGTCTCTGTTCATTTATTTAAATTGTATTTATGTTTGATAGATTTTTATGAAAACTGTTCATTGAAATATTATATTGCATAATATTATAATTAAATAAAATGTTCACTGTTCGATTTACACATTTAGTACGGCTGTCTTTATAAAACACTGCTTCTACATACAAATACGTTACTTTAACATCGCAGGTTCTTCTAACACATATCTTACTAGTAACAATCCTCCCAGCGTCTCCAAGAATAGCTAACAATCCAGCGTCTTCAAGTAGTAGGCTAATAATAATAATAATGACTCACATCTCCGAGTAGTCGCTAAAAAATCCAATGATGATAATGGTAATAATGACAATGGTTGAATGTTCATCATGACAATAATGACAATGACAATGGTTGAATGAATAATGCCAATGGTGCGCGTCTGACGCTGTACTCTCCTTATATCGACTGTTTTGCCGCCTTTCGAGTACCAACTATCTCCCTGCTTTTTCTATCCCTTTTTCGCCATCTCGCCATGCGACTTGTATTTCTTTCTACAGTTTTTGGGTTAGTATTACCCCCACTAACTTCTAAGTTCGACATTGCATCCAGCTATCAGCCTCTCCCACTACAGACATTTTATCCTATTGTCTTACGTATTTTCCTTGTAGTTTTCCTGGAACTGCTTTTATGAAATTGTGGTTTTCGTAATCGTATTCCTGGTACATTTTTCTTTCTTCTCAAACTTGAGTGATGGTCGTACGACGTTTGGTTCGCTTATGGCGCCACATCGCGTTTTCCGTGGTTTTTCCTCGCGAAAACTTTCTGGTTAAAATCTTTTTTCTTTTTTCTTCTCTGTTGGTTATCGTTTTATAGTATACTAGCCAAAATTTCAATTCTGTCCGATGATTTTTCTTCTGCTTTTGGGACTTGTAAAATTGCCAAATTTACCATTTACTTTTAGATTTGAATTTTTACTTTAAAATTGATACTTTAGATTGAGATTTACAATTTTATATCATTATTACTTTCTTAACACTATGTTATTAATTTTACCACCTTTTTCATTTTATTTTTTCAGGTGCTTTTTCACCTTCAAACTTTAACAATTACCTCTAACTTTTAAAATACCAAAAATTTCTTAATTTGTTATTTAACATTTTTTATTCAACTTTTCTTACTCTTTTCAAAAATATCTTTTTCATTTATTTTTGATGAAATTTGAGAATTTTCTATAACTTTAACTCTTTATAACTTTACCATTTTTTATTTTACAAAATTGTGACTTCCATGACCAATGTCTACACCCTCCGTGTTTCACATTTACCCATAAAATTCATCAATTTTATAATTTTATTTAACACCTTATTCCCGTATAAAATAACTAATTTTTCTAAGTCTTTTAAACAACTCGAAACAAGTTCCAGGACAAAAGTCCATCTCTGTTGACTCAGTACAGTTGGCCGGGACTTGTCGTATTCTAATCTAGTTAAGTATAGGGTGTACCTCAACTTCTGCTATGAAATCTTGATTTTTGGATTTTTACTACAAAACTCAATTCTTCACACATTGCATAAGGTTCATCCGTTGCAATATATATATATAGTAGTTTATACACTTACTTTTTATTAGTTCCATGTTTGGATTCTTAAAGTTATCAGGAGTGATTCCAAGTTTGATGTTATATTCTGTGCCATACCATACTTTCAGTTCACACTTTGGTCTTATATGTGCAAATGTTCTATAATACATCTGTCCTTTATACTGGAAAGCAAATACGTTCTGTTCTCCCTCGTATCTAGCGGAGTTAACGAACCTCATCCAGTTACTACAAGCAGTATTCTCTCCGCTCATGTAGTGCGATACACGTCTGTTCTTCATTATCTGAGGGCAAAACATCACCAGTAAGTAAATGTTATGCGATATGAAAAGAGCCGACAATGTGATTAAGCGCTAAACACAATTCATTCTGTTATTTACAAACATCCGAGGTAATTGGGACCGAGCAGACCTCGGATAATACGGTAGGCTGGAACGTCAGCAGGGCCGATTATTAACCCCGAACCAATGATCGTGCATTTAACCCCAAAAACCCAGCGGCCGTGAAAAACTGCCAACTCACCCGGTTTAATGCTACAAACCAACCACCTTAAAACACCCACACACGGGTAAAGAGTTTTGACAAACACCAATTTTACATATCAACTTATTGTAAAGAATTACACTAGACACCACGAGGTACGATAGGCATTACAAGCCCGACAAACGCTATACAACCATAATTAACTCACATCACAGGGCTATACTGCCCTCGAGAACTGGTAACAACACACATTAGTTCTTAGCCGATGTTAGGATTAGACGAGGGTAGGTTTAGTTATATTAATTATTAGAGTTTGTGTATTTGATATAAAGGTATTGAGTTATGCAAGGTAGACCAGGAAGTATAATACGGATCCGGAAATGTAAACTCGGTTGCGTAAGAGGTCATGCAACGCAGAACAAAACAACTGCTATAGAAGCAGCGATTGTTTTGTTGGAGATGTCAACAGGAAGCTAGACGGGTTATATAGGATAATCCGAATCTAGAATCTTGGCCAGAGTGGAGTGGTCGGGTGACCAGTGGGCCGAGGAGCTGCGAGTTCGGCCAGTTTTGTTAGGAAAGTGAGGCCGAGATCCGACATTGCAGGGCGGGTTAGCTTCGCAAGAATCTCTACACGGGTCAAGGTCTGGACCGTTGGAAGAGTTGTCACGGATCGAGAATACGAAGGACTAGGACGTGTTGAAGACAACATACTGAGTGAGCGAAGTGTTTTGGTCTATTGTTAAAGTCACGTTGAATTTAGAGTTTTGGGGTTGATAATATAAACGTAGCTAGTTATAGTCGCCGATACCGTGCATCCAGTCTGTCTTGTAAATTCAATACCTGGTATATGAATTGTGTATTAGATATTATTGCTAGCCGATGTTAAAGAGAAGCATATTTGCCAAGTTAAGACAATTGTATAAATAAATATAAAATAAGCAATATATAATTAAACATCAGATCTATTGTTATTGATTTGTCCTTTACCAATTTAACTTGTTGTTTAAACCCGGGAAACAAAAAGGGGTTAAAAATCCTACTCCTACCACCGGCCATAATTGAATTATTTAATAATATCGCGAACATTTAGGCCGTAAGAGTTGAACAATCCCGATGTAGTGTTACCCTGTTGCCTCCAGTGGCGTTAAAATGAAATAAAATGCCCATGGATTGAAATTAAAATTGGAGGTCAGAGTACAAATACGATGAAAACACCACCAATCAATTGTAATTTTCAGTACGAAGAAAGCTTTTTTAAATTAACCGCACGGTTTAAAAAAAAGTGCATTTACAAAACAAATTGTTTATGCAAACAACAAAAACCATAAAACTAAAACAATATGGCATGAAATGACTAAAAAACAGTTTTGGTTAATTTATACTGTATCATCAAAAATGTCTAATAGTGTATAAACTTTACCATGAAGTTATACAAATAATATAAAATAAATTTAAGGGAAAAAATCGTTGGCCAACTAAATAAATACCTTATGGATAAGAAAATTTAAATTTCTAAACGACAGTCAAAAAAATATAGCATGCTTTATCCAACCAAAAATAATATATAATTAAGTCTAAATTAAACTAAATACATAGCTGCTTTAAACTGTTTTATTTTCTTCTTTTTTTTTAGCTGTTTTTTAAAAGAAAAACAACAAACACGTTTATTAGCGTTTGTTCTGTTTTACAAAAACTGACAAGAGAATTAACTTGAATTAATAGCTTGTATGTGGAGTAACACATTCACCATCAAAGGTAGGTTTTATATAAATTGTGCACTACAAAATGATTTAAACCGTAAGTACACTTTTATAAGAAAATTATGAATTGTATACGACTATTTAAAGACAACAGATGTTCATAATAAAGTGTTAAATTATTTGTTTCAGTTTCAATTCATTCACAACCTAGGCTTTACATAAAAAAATATAAAAATATTTTATAGGTGCACTATAAAAATATTTTAAACCTTGAATACACTTTTCTAAGAAAATTATGAATTGTATATGACTGTTTGAAGACAAACGACAAGCCAAAAGACAGTAACTGACAAAATTATGCATTTTGAGGTTGGAGTTGATTTTACATTTTCAGACCATGAGGAATCTAAAAATCTAACCCAAAACACAGTATCTTCAACCGTTTAGGAGATATTGAACATTAATATCACAGTAACTACACACTAATACCCCAATTTCTAAGCCAAAAAACAGTATCAACAAGGTCTAAGCCAAATAACAGTATCTACAGCGTAGATACTGTTATTTGGCTTAGTATGGTGTAGTTACTGTTTTTTTGCCTAGAAAACTGAGTTTGTTACCTGCAGTTACTGTTAAAAATACTTTAGTTTTCACTAAGAATTCCTCTATATAAGTCATAACAAAATATTATAATAGAAGTAGTATTTTAGCCAATTTACTGTTTCTAGACACAAAATGTTTTAAGTATCAACAGCCGGTTTTGGAGGGAATAATTTTTGGTTGTTTGTTTGTTTACAAGTTGAAGTGATTCTCAAATGTTTTAACCATCAACACAGTTGGATGTTTAGATTAATATGATGCATTTTCATTAACCTAATTAAAGCTTTGTTAGTTTTCCTAATATGGGTTATACATGCAAGATCTGTGGGAAAACATTTTTAATTTCACAAGTCTGAAAGCAAGTGCTTTACAGCCACAAAAAATGATTCCAACCTTTTGGCAAGTTCATCAACATGTGATCATCTCTCTAATTTAAACTCAAATGAGGAAGAAGATCTGAAACAGTGATTTTTTCCTTACATTTGACTTTTCATCCTCATACAAAATCACAAATAAGAATCCTCGGCCATACTTCAGTGAGATGGAGCAAGTGATTTAAAAAAAGGCTCATTTGATTTGCACTACAAAACCTCCTTTGGTAGTGAGCTTAAAAACAAGTAATTTTTAAAATCAGGTACCCTAAAAAAAACAGGTTCCCATACCAAATAGAGCTCAACCAAGAGGGGTTATCAAAAGTAAAAAAGCTGACAATATTCAAAAGTTAGTTCCTTTGATACCTTCAAATAGGCACTCATTTTGGTTGAATCTTACAATAAGGGACACATCAGATCTGATAACAGAACAAGATATCGAGCAGCAAAGATTGGTGGAAAGTTTGTTTACTTAGTGTTATAATGAACTCTGGTTAAGTAGTTTTCATAAAACTATTTGATCTTTTTATAAAGTTTTTATTACTCATTCAAGAGGTAAATTTTTGGCCTAGATGTATAATGTACTACCTAAACAATCAAGTACCTACTAAGAAGAAGGTTATCTTTTATTTAATTTTTACTTTCTCCACCCTATACGTAGTATATGGAGAAAGTATTGTTTTCGTAAAAATGTTCGAATTTGAATTTTCAGTTGAATTATCTGTTTTGGTGCTCCCAGAACCCCAAAAAATTGTTTAGTGCAATTATCTGTGTTGGTGCTCCCTGAACCCAAAAATATTTTTAGTGGAATTTTTTGTTTTGGTGCTCCCTGAACCCAAAAAAGTGTTTATAGAGTGGTGTCTGTCAGTCTGTCTGTATGTATACACGACCAGAGAGGACACTATTGGTCCGATTTTCATGAAATTTGGTACGTAGGTACTAAACCCTAATATCTCCAGGCGTTTTTTTCATTTTTTGGAATTTTTAATTTTGAAAGGTAATTTACCCCTAAAAACCCATAAAAAAACGACAAAAATGCAAATTTCTCAAAAACGGCTCTAACGATTTTGATCAAATTTTCAGTATTTATAGTGCTTAAGATGCCAAAACAAAATGACACCACCCGCTTTTATAAAAACTTCGGCGTTTTTTAATTATGGGGAAATGTTTAAAAATAAACAAGTTTGTGTTGTCAATCTAGCATCGCGGCAGCGGCCGCACAGGGTAGCACCATGGTAGCGAGCACGGCCAGTAATTCAAAGGTCGCGCGATCGAATTTCGCCTGGGACAATCATTTTTTTATACGATTGACGTAGGTAGAATATTATTTTTTTGTTTTGTTCTAAAAAGTAGTAAATAAAATGATTAAAAACAATATTATTTTGACTACAGTAAGTTGGGAGAAAGTTTGTGTCAGTTAACTGATACCGTTTTTTTATATAATGTAATTGTAAACTTTTTTAGCATTAAATCCTATACTCTAATACGAGCAATGTCTGTTTGTTGGTTTGTTTGTGTGTACGAGCAATCTCGAGATCCAGCGGAAGGATTTTGCTGAAACTTTGGGATTAGAGGCTTTTGGGACTAAAAAATCGATTGGTGAAAACCACTACCTCAGGAAAACTCGTATTTTTCTGAAAAACTTATTTGAAAATTGAAAATTTTTAACATTGGGGTTATGTAATTTAAAATCAATAGGATACATATGACAAACATCAGCTGTTTCCTATAATATTTCCATCAGCTGTCTCCTATAAATATTTTTTTTTTTTTTTTTTTTTTTTTTTTTTTTTTGTCTTAAAGGTTAGAATTGTTTTAAGCTTGAAATCAGCTGACCCGTGCTAATATTTCGCGAGTTATGAGTAGGCCTACAAAACAGTACTTACCTGATTTGTATTTTGTATTTACATACATTTTCCTATAAAAAAAAACACAATTAACAAAAATACCGAGTAATGCTCGGTCGCCCAGGTACTCATAATTTAAAAAGCAAACTGTTATTTTGTTAGTGATTCCTAAATCTCGGTTCCTTGTGTTCGTAAAATGTATTTTTATTTTCATCAAACATGAATACTGTCAGTTACTGTTTTTTTGCTTTCTGATCAACAAGTTGAAATACAGTCTTACAATAAGCAAAAAAACAGTATGTGCAGAGTTACTGTTATTTGGCTTAGTATTCACTAACACAAATTACAGTAAGTGCAGGTATTTAAATAAAGGACACATATTTTCAGTTTAAAAACATGATTTTTAAATTCTAGATGGAAAATTACACTACCCTAAAAAAAAATATCATACAAAAATCTTTATTTAGTGCTTGACAATGACCAAAACACAAAACCTTAAATATCTCAAAACTACCTAAAACTGCAGTTACTGTCTTTTGGCTTACCAGGGCAGAATAGATGTTAAATAATAAAGGGTTAAATTTCTGTTTAATATGTTAATAAAGTGAAACTGATTACTTTAAATTCAATTACCTGACAGGGTAGGCTTTACACAACTATGCACTTTAAAATACTTGAACCTTTTGACACACATTTTTAAGACATAACTTAGCTATAATAAATTGTGCAATTAGTTATTCAAAATTGAATTCTTAGATAGAATAGGTTTTTACAAGATATTTAAAATATGCATCTTTAGTTTGAGAATTCCATAACGTTAATAATTAATTCAATAATGCACCTGGTTTGGTAGAAAAGATTATTTTGCCATTTGTGGAGCAGTGTGTAGTACGTTGCGTAAGTCAGCGAGATGCGAGACGAACTGATTGCAATGACTTGTGCTGTTCTGTTTGTGCAAAGTCCGGTGCAAAGTACGCGAGTGTCTTCCACGTGGATTTTATCTAGAATATTCTAAAGATAATCTACAGAATATGTTCTGTGGTTTAGCGTTAGTTGTTTGATTGCCGATTTTTGGCGATAGATGGGGCTTGCTTATTGTCGCAGGCGGTTTATGATTTGACTGAAATGAACTGCGGTGTGGCAGTCGTTTCAGTAGTACTACGCTGTTGGAAAACCAAGATGGTGAGTCTAGTCCGCTCCTCGCACCGATGTCTTGTCAGTCCCTGCTGACTAGATAATCGTTGCATTAACACAGATAAATTGTGAAACGTTCAGAGTCTGACACCCAATCCTAGTGCATCACAGTCACCCCCCTCCCCCCCAATAGCGACAAAAAATAATACTACTCCGAAATTACGCAGGGGCTGAGGTTGCAGGGAGGAATGGCAAGGATAACTTAAGACTCAGCATATCAGTATAAAATATATATTTTATCTTCTATGTCACGTTTGAATTCGATATACTAAAATTCAGCCCATTTAGACACGCTACACATATGAATGAGATTTCCACTTTCTGTAATTTCTACAATTTATTGATTTTAGCAATATTTATAATTTTAGTGAATAGAAAAAAATTTTTTACTAAAAATACATTGTTGCTAATACTTTTTAACATAATTTATTTAAAAAAAATGTTTTCAGTAATAAAATTTTGTAAAAGCTCGTTAAAATAGGCACTTAAAAAACGGGTTTTATTGAATTGGGAAGATAATGATCGGAAGCACAGTAACTATGCCATGGCCACGCAAATATTTATTTCATGAAACATTTGATGAGGAGCTATCCGATAAAACTTGGTATTTTTGTGTCGTGTTATCGTGTGTGTTCAGTGTTATTGTGTATTGTTTTATTTAAGTGTTGAGTCCTACACCTGACGAAGCCGGCTGTGAACGGCGAAACAGCGCTGTAGTGTAACTACAAAAATATTAAGAATTGCTCCGACTACTGTATAAGGTAAACTATATATTGTATATATCAGCAATTCGTAAAAGCGAATAAACTTTATAAACCTTCATGGTATTATAAAGAACATAATACTCATTTTACTACAGCAGTTGTGGGATTAAATATAAGGGACAAAAAGACAGTAGTTTAATGAACCTCAATTTATTACAGCAATAATGTTGTACAGAAGCCATAATATATTGAACATCCCATTTCCACAAATATTGAAGACACAGTCACATCCCCGCATTTATTTAAGGCTCCGGCGCATATCCGCAATTATTTAAGGCTCCATCGCATCTCTGCAATTATTCAAGATCCCATTACCAACATTAATACATTGATTAAAAAAAAAAAACTTCTTAATAACTCGAAAATAAAGTTAACTATACGAAGCTACAAAATTTTTCCCTTCTGACGGCAGTCCTACAACTGCCTGTTTTTTACATTGTTGTTTTAGGTTAAAACCCTATTGATATATATTTCTGGTGATCTACCTGGTTGATTTTAATGTGGTTTGTTTTAAATGAAAGAAAATATTGCCATAAATATCAAAAAAATAATAAATGCCATTTTTATTTCATTAATACATTTATAAGAGCACTTTTTGAGTTTTGATGGTTTTAGGTTAAATCCTTTCTGATTTTATACCTATTTCTGAAGATCTACCTGGCCAATTTTAGTGGTGTTTATTCAAAATAAAAGGGAATATTGTCATTATTATCAAAATGTTATGAAAAGTAATTTGTATTTCATCGGTATACTTGTAAATTCACTTTTTGGGGTTTTTTTGGTTCTAGATTAAAACACTTATACTACATATTTCTGAATATCTTGTAACTTAAGGTTACAAAAGTAAAAATACGGCTTCTTTTGCTTTTCAGCCCCACATTGGGAAAGCCATTTTGTAACTTATGGTTACAAAAAATTAAAATAATGATAAATTATACTGTGTTAAAAAAAAATGGGGTTCGGTAAAAAATTCAAAAATTAAAAAAAATATATTTTAAATTAAAATAAAAATGCTATATGTGGATTATCTAATAATTATCAATATCTCTTCATCACCTCCTTCACTTATTCACCTTAAAAACAAAAGTCGTCGCTCATGTAATACTTAAAATCACTTATATATCTCCTAGGCCTATTGCCTTACTTCAATAATAATAAATCATCACCCACCTAAACTCTCCATAACATCTTTCTCCCAACTTCAACGTAGAACAATATCATATTTTTCACCTTACTTCAACTCACCTTACTTTTAAAACCTTAAAAATCACCTTCACTTAACTCCCATAATCTTAAATAAAAAGAATAATAATCATAATATTCGCGATAATCCACATATAACCTCACTTATGCTCTGTCTGCATATATTTACTTGTAATTATTAATCACTGAGAAATATTTGTTAATTAATTTTATTTTCTCAGGGGTGAATACCTGGCTATTAAAGTACTGGCTAAATGGACATTCGTGGCTATATAAAGAAATTCAAGGCATTGCAGCAAGACAACTATTATTTACTCAAACATGATTAAAAATGAATATTTACAGCAATTAAAAGACATCAACATAATGATACAAATATATAAACAAATCAAAGAACTATTCACAGTTGTACAAGTTTCATCATCCATATCTTAGGCTATGACGCAATAGAAATCAAAAGAAGTTAGCTTTTAGTAAAATGAAAAAATTCTTATATCTGCAGACTAAAAAATATGTCCTATGGCCATTATTACTTACAGTTTCACTCGTTATATTCGTCGCACTGTTTTTTACCTAGGTTTTTCCGTCGTTAACACAATTCACTTCTGAAGCCTATCTTACACCATCCCGTCGAAGCACATGGAAACGTTATATGTCGAAAAACACTCAGTTTACTTGATCAATTCAATTTTTTATGACAACACCAACTTAAAAGTACATTTACTTTACTTTGGGACTAAACTTGTCACCATTTTATAAGAAAAACTACATTTTTCTTGCACTATTACTCGCCGGCTTTGTGCAACTCACATGAACTATTTCGCCATCTTGTTAGAAGTTCAAGTCTTTTCTAGAACGAATCGTCGCGTTCCCTCTCGCTGAGAACCTGTCTCGAGTCACGTACGCAAGTTGTTTCCCTCTCTCTCCTTTTTATTGCTTCCATGATCACTGTATATGTTATCATACTAAGATCTCGATACATATTGAATTGTGTTATGTCCTGTTACTATTTTTTATTTTTTTATTTAACTGTTTATAATTTCAACTGCCGCTTTATATTGTTCGCTTATAACGCACTACTCATTGAAACAAAGTTTTTATATAATTTTCACATTTCACATACGTTCATATATTAATATGTTTTTTAAGTCTGCCTTTATATTACCTTCTTTTACAGTCTGCTTTTATATTCTATTATTCATTTATATAAAAAAAAATGATTTTACTGTAATTATTTTGCGTCATTTAGAAATGTATATATAAAAATTATAAATGGTTAATATTATTTAAGTATTGCGTCATTTATTCATTTAGACCAAACCTCTGTGTCTTTAGTCACTATAGGAAACAGCTGATTATTTCTTATTTTATATTTTCTCTGTGACATGGACGTTAGTGTTACAATCTACCATGCCCATTTTATTTCTGTTTATTTGAAGTAAAAACAGAATATTGTTATTATTATTAAAAAGTTATGAAAAGTAATTTGTACTTCATCCTTATACTTATAAGGACACTTTTTGAGGTTTTTCGGTTCTAGATTAAAACCATATTGATACCTATTTCTGGAAATCTATGTAACCGATTTTCATGCTGTTTGTTTTAAATGAAAGTAAATGTCATTATTACCAAAAAATTAAGAATTGTCGTATCTATTTCATTGGTTTATTTATAAGGATTCTTTTTGAGTTTGTTTGGTTTTGTTTTAAAACTCTATTGATACATATTTCTGGAGATCTACCGGGCTGAAGAATTTAGTGCCTTTTTTTAATGAAAGAAAATGATGGAATTATTTTTTTAAATTATGACACAATTGATACCTATTTCTGGAGATTCATTTTGCCCTAAGACATTTTTCAGCCGACCTCGGGAGGCTTTTTTCGTTATGGCTTATATAATTTTGCTTTTATCCCAGGTTGCAACAAAATTTCAAATTTTTCCATTTAAATTCATTTACAGTTTCTATACTGACAAGGTTTTGCCAAAGCAATAGGAAAAATAATAAGGTATTAAAATATGAAATAAATATGTAATAAATACCCTCCAGCTGTATCCTGTCGGATCTGGCGAGGAAGAGATTTTTCCATCATAAGGGCCAAAAAGTACTCTTGGGGGAATGGCACACTTTGTCCAAACACCTTTGCCCCCATCAAAAATTTCAGAATCGCACACTTCCAGCTGAGGTGGTGTGGTTTTGATAGCTCGATCTTTGTCCTTTCCATTCTTAGGAATCTGAAAAAGGGTTGAGTAATTATTAAGTAATTTTACAACTCGGCTGAGGAGGTTTTTTATATTTAGTTTAGTTTTATTTGGTGTACAAATAGCATTGCTGCAGTAAACATTTGAGTAGTCACATATACAGAGTGTAAAATAAGTTGTGATACACCTCGATATAATTTAAATGGATTGCTATATCAATGTATAACCTCTACTTTACCTATAATTTTTTGGGGGGGGATTAAAAATGTTGCCCCCCTTTTAAAAAGAGGAGGTAAAGAAGTCAACTTTATTTTTTTTTTAAATGGCTACCCCGGTCTTGTAACATGTCATTGGAAAGCAATTTAAAAACCATGAATTTCTGTGGTACGAAAATAAAAATTAGCTGACACACTCGTTCTCTATGCTCAAAAATGTTACTTTTTAACTTTATATTATTTAAAAGAAGGAAAGAGTTTTGCAAAATCAGATATAGGGACAGTTATTCACCATCAGGGAGAACCTTAGAAAACGTAACCCAAAAACCCCTGCCCCCTCATACAACCCCCAACTCAAAAATTTGTAATGGACACATATGGCTTGTGATACATCTAACTGATGACCTTCAAAAACCATGAATTTCTGTGATAAGAAAATAAAAATAGGTTAAAGCCGATTCGTTTGCTACAAATTGTAAAACCTTTTTAACCTTCTAAGCGGCAATGTTAAATTTGTTTGGACTTTCGGCGTTTGCAAGTATATTTTCAAAAATTCGTAAAAAATAGTTATTGTATCTCAATCCAAAAGTATTTCACAGATTTTTTATAGAAAAAGGTCCAAGAAATTCATATATGCAACTAAAAAATGGATTGATGTAAAATTATAAAAGTTATTAGCTCAGGAAGATAAAAATGTTCAGTAACGAGGAAAAAAATTCAACTTTAGGCCTACATAAAAAGTAGTAAACATTTTTTGTAATATTTTCATAAATGTAAAAAAGTTTTGTAATTTAGATCTAAATAGATAGTATAAAAATATTTATCAATTTCAAATTTCTTATTTTGAAAACACCAGTTTTTATGTTTCTACTGCTAACAAAACAGGCCTAGTTTGAATAGTAATTTAGGAATATTTCCTTTGCCCAAAAATGAAATATTATTATAAGAAAGTGTAGAGAATAAATCAAAGAATTGAACTGTATACTTGTAAATTATTGTTTCATAAAAGTATTTGAGTTAGCTTTACTTGAACAACAAAATGAGATAAAACAAATGAAACCTCGTTCGGACAAAGGAAATTCAAAAAATGACCGTTAAAACAGTCGTGCTTTGCAATCCCAAACGGTACTATGAATTCTGCTCAAGTCTGTACTTTCAACTTCTGTTTGAATAACATCTAACCAGTCAAATATAGTTTGCTTTACACCAAATGAAAGATTGAACTTTGGTCTATAAATAGATATAAAAAAGTCTATTGAAATAATTCAAATTATAAGAGATATCTCGAACGCAAAATGCGCTGTTTTACTGCTTGAAATCTCCCCAATTGCAAAGGTTTACAGACAATTCCATATCTTTGGAACTAAGCAAGTGACTTTTGATTGGATGGCAATTTTAGAAAGTTAAATTCTTGACGAATCCAAAGGTATCTCTACATTATTGTCAAAATATCCCGGTCGAGCGCAATTCAGCTTTAGAGAGTGACGAAATAGAGTATAATTGCATTGTATTTCACGCGCGGCAAAATGTTTACAGAAAACTAAAATTTTAAAACGATGATTACATTATGTAAATATACGTTTTAGAAAGAAATTTTAAATGCAAAAATTAAAGTTTGAAACATTTCTTTTACAATGGTATTAGTTTTATTGAGATTTGATAAGTTTTAGTGGGTGAAATAATCAAATCAATCTGACCTTACCGTTGTGCCGACTCAGCCTGCTGAGACGACACTATAGTGACTTCTGCCGCTTAGAGGGTTAAGGTGTGTGCATCGAGGAGCGTGAACTCGTCCGGCCCACGCAGCTACGTCACGTGCTACATACTGAACCAGCAATTGTAAGCTTTTGCTTAAACTGCAAATTAAATACTTTATGGTTGTTTAAAAATTATGTTTTTGGTATCTATGGAAAGGTAATAAAGTGAGCATTAAAATGATCTATGTCCATGGTCAAATATTTCTAGGCGTATCATTTTGAAACAAGCCTAAATCTAATATACGGGTTTGAATGACATAAAAGCTACCCTAAGTGAGGAAGTTTTTTACTATTACTTTCGGAAGGCATTCAAAGACATTGAAATGTAGAGAATAAAATGTAGTAAATACTGACTTCAATTTTTTTTATGAAAGTTATAGCTGTCCTACATAATAAGATTGTAATCAGAACCATAGTTACTCGCTTCTTGCGGCGATTGAATGTACGCTAATGTAATTTGTTATTAGTTCTCATTTCTCTTCGTTATTTATTATTCACATTGTTGTGAACAGGTAAATTTTGTTTAATGTATAAATATGAATTTTTAAAGAGTTGACAAATTTAAGTAGCTCTATAGGGTAAAACCTTTTACCATCAATAAATAAGATGGTGATTTTTAAAGTTTATTGGTTTTGTTATGTTTACTAAGCCTACTATTAATAGTAGGGTACTAAATTTACTTTTCAAAAATTGAAATTATCTAAAATTGTGATTGTTTAGTTAGCCTACCCAAGGATAAATAATAAATACAAATTAATATAAACGAATTATCAATGAAATAATTAAAAAAATAGTAGTCTAGGTCATAATTAAAAAGTCGTGGTGAATACAACATTGAGTTTTATTTCACTATTAACCCTAGATTACTTATGTCAAAATTTTGTCACGGGATTACTTATGTATTGTCAGGTTTTTCTTTGTAGGTTAATTCCTTAATTTATTATCGTTACTTTAAGCAGAATGTTTAGACAGTTATGTAGGACTAACTTCACTAATGAATTTAATTATTTTGGGGGCTTCCACCAGACTCGTTAAAGAGTCAAGATATGCTTGGCATGTGGGCTGACTCCAAATGAAACTGGATAGAAATAAGTACAAAGTTTAGATCAAATTATGTTCCTATATTATGAACCAATGTTTCTACAGTTATTGACGCTACAATTTACTTTGATAAAATAAATATAACATGAAATTTGAGTTGGCCAACTCTCAAAAGAAACAAATTCCATAAGACAAATAAACATGAAACTTCCTTAAGACTAACAACAAATGTAATACCTATTTTTAAAATCCTAATATCTACTATTTAAAATTGTTATCAATTATATTTGTTTGACATTATATTCTTTCATATACATATGAGGTTTCGACAAAAATGCAATATGTTATTTTACTATTTATCTATTTAAAATTATATAACAAGTGTCTCACTTGTATTCCAACTCTTTATATATTCCAAAATGAGATTAATTAATTTCTAACTCAGTATATGATTTCGGTTGTTCTGATTTTCTGACCTATTGAGATCTGACTTACATTAATAAAAGTTTAAGATTACTTACATTACTCTCCACCCTTTCGTACACTTTCACTACACAATTTATTTAGATTTTTCACTCAACACTTCCTTTTATATTAAATTTGAATTTTCACATGACACTACACTGGATTAGATATTTATATTTTATTAGTTAACTACCTCGGGATTGAACTTCAAAAAGACTTCTTATACTAGAGCTTGATTGATTATTTTATGTGTTCCTTCTTTGAAGATTAATTTTGAACAGACCTTAGTTCACTCACCCAGATTTCCCACTTCCTTTTTTTGTACTTCCATGCCTCTCTTTTATTGGTTCATTTGAATTTGTTAATTTCTGAAAGTCAATTTTGTTGCTCTGATTGGTTATTAAGTATTGCCGAATTAATTTACCGAATGTGCATAATTTCACACGTAGACCACTTGTACAATGCCTAATATGCTGTTTGTAAAGTTCAATGCCTTTGCTGCTGTTAGGTGAAATTCAATGCCTTGCACGTGTTGTCATATAGGCCCTATCCTGTTTCTCTAATCAACTTGGTCTTTTGAATTAATTTTATATTTTTATGTTTTAAAATTTTTGTTTTAATAATTTTGGAATATTGGTGTTCACCAATATCTCCGTTACAGTATTGTAAATTTGACTAATAACAAATATTTATTTTTTTTACTGTACTAAAATAATTTTGTAATTATTTTTTTAAATTGTAATTGTATTCTAGCATATTTTAGGGCTATATATATATTTTTAAAGAGTTATACATAAAATAAATAAAATAATTTGTACCACCAATATTTTATTTTTGTTTACTCTTTAAAATTATTTAATAACATGCAACAGCATTTCAGTTACGGCTTCAATTCTGTCCACTTTGAATATAAAACAATTTTTATACTCTAAAAATATTTGTTTTAACCGTCTAAGCGTCAGGCACTTGTCATTATCACTTAGGTAGAATGTATCATATTCAAGTAAATTGTACACTATTATACATTTTATTGTTCAGGAAAGTATGGAGAACATTGCCATGTAAACAAAATATTTAAACAAATTTCTCTAACTATTTTTGCGTTTCAAAAGAAAAAAAAACAAATTGGTAAACCAAATATCAAAAGTAAGGGTTTTACAAAAATAGGCCTACTACAGTTTTTTAGTTATAAATCCAACATATAAAAAATAGGGGAAACCCCTGCGTGCTCCGCAAGCCAACCTCGTTGGAACCTTCTAACACATAATCATTTTATGTTTTCCTTATAATAATTGTTTAGGATTCATAATAACCCCAAAGCTAAGATGGTGAATAATGTTAAATGTTCAAATCAAATTGTTCGTATATTTTATAACAGCAGTTATAATAAAGGTTAAAAGAACCAGCAAGGCTCAGGTCTATACTTTAATAAAAACCTAACCTAAAAGTTAAAAATACAAATAATTGCTTCAAAGTATGAAATCAGCTGTTAATGGAAATATTGGAGCAAACAGTCATTTTCTTCAATTGGTCGCTGTGGTAATGAATGTAAATACATGTGTTCATCATTCTAGGTCTAACCTAAGATTTTTTCCGACTAAATTTACAAATATTGAAATACAAAATGTTTTTATTAAAATGAATTATAGCCTATGTTAATCATGGTTAGTGTAGCTTTTTATTTCGTACATCAACATTTCTTGGGAATTGATGAAACCTTACTCGTAAAAAGCTGTCTTTTTTGTTTGAGCTACCGCAGCCAAACACGGCACAAAAAGGCATTATAATTAATGGTTATTAATTATAAGAAATGTTATTACAATAATACACTATGTTGCCTATAATTAATAACATAATTTGATGTCAAAAAAGCTTGAAGGTCGTACAGGTTTCGGCGGTAAATATCAAGGTCTCTAGAGACCTTGGGTAAATATGGCAAAGGAGTCTAGACTGGAGCTCCGACTGTAGCACTCTACGTCACGGGTAGGCTGGAGTGGATGGAGAAGCTGCGCATGCACACACCTTCTTTAATACGCCTTGGGTTAAACAAAAAAAGTCTCTTGAAATTGGTCTCTAAAATTTATCGTTTTTGAGATATAAATTATTTTAAGTCTGAAAAATGATGCAAGCAAGTTTTTCGGTCGCCACAACATTATACACTCAAGTCTCCACTCATGCAAGTATACACTATACATACCTCTAGTTAATAATTAAAAAAACAAACCTTTAGAACAAAATATTTCCCAATAACTCTACCTGTTATTGTTAATGGATGTCTAAAGATTACCTAAGAACTTTGGCAACATCCAAAATTGCATTTGTTGATATGGGTTTTGGACGTTGAAGATGGTAATTTTTGCGTTTTACACAGCTTAAAATAATGATTTATATCTAAAAAGCATTAATTTTTATACAAAGTTGAAAGAGACCTTTTTTTTTGTTTACTTTGAGCCAAACAACATAAATAAATTCTTTCGTGACAATTTATGTAGTTTAAAAAAAAAATATTGAACAATTTTTGACCACCGTTGCCGCCTGAACAAGCGGTTATGTTATAAGACTTATCTTAACATTTGAAATTTCTTTAAAAAATCACATGCTTTTTGGAACACTAGCTTTTAGAAAAAAAACTATCTTGTACAATTTTTAAGTGCTAAGTAATGGGGGAATCAAGTCTCTAAACTGATTTGTTGCTCACTAAATACAGCGTGGATGAACAGCTCTCCTGTAAAAAAATTTCATAAAGAGAGTAGCAGACAAAACTAAGATTGCCTTTTATAAGTAAGCCAGCATCTCGACACAGAAAACTAAATTACAATCAATGGATGTTCCTTGGTCTTTTTTTTTTTTTTTGGGTTTAAAGGCGAAAAACCTGGGTGGTTTTCATCGCCTGGTTCCTTGGTCTTAATGTTGGTGCAAAAGGAGGGCTGATGTTTGGAGGAGAAACGAAATTTGACATTTTTAAGTATTTCTGAGGATAATTTGACAATGCAAGTCCTGTACAAATCAAAGAAATCTAAAGTGTAAACACTTTATAGAATTATAACTACTCACCTTTATGTCGGCTAAATGTATCAAAGGCCCATGTTCAGGACATTCGCCTGGCCATTCTCTGCTGCAAGCATCACAAACTGAAAGAATAAAATACAATATATTATACTAACAAACTGGTACTACGTTGATATCTGGCAAGGATGGAAATACCGTCAATCATGGGCAGTTCCACTGTGAAGACAACTCGTTATCTTCATTTGAGATGACACACAAAATGTTTTAAATTAAAGGTTCCAACAAGGTTGGCGTGCGGATCATTATTAGCGCTTTTGTGGTTATGTGTATAGAAGGTTTCAACAACCACTCGAGCAAGGACAATTCAAATTGTCTTGAGTCTCCGATGTGTAAGAAGTGTTCCGGAGATGTTTCAGCACATACTACTGGACTGCATGAAGCCGAACCAACTTCGCTCTAAGCTCAAGAAACTGTTACAAGAAAACCATAGACAACCAGCCTGTATTTCATAAATTTTAAGGAACAACTTTCTGCTCGTGGCAGCTGCGGGATTGTATAAAATGAATCGTTTTGTTGAAGCCCTGTGACTCTGATTGCACGTACTAAGAAGTAAAAGTGGAAAACATAGACATTTCTATATAAAAATCACTAGAGTTGGGATTTAGAATAGAGATATTAATACTTACATATATATTCATCATCATCTGGAACGTCTTCTTCTGTATAATTTTGGACAGGAATGTTACGTTTGGGGTAGCGACGTTGAACTAGTGGCGCTTTGTCTAAAAAATAAGATGAATTGTTTATTTAATAAAGTTGTAAAATTAAGTTTTTTATCGGCATCATGTTTTGTTAAAAACATACCACCTCTATTTGACATTTAAAAGACAGAAAGACATCCAATTTCCATTCTATGGACAATTATTATCCTTTAGTTACAAAATCCTAAACCCCCCCGCTCTTATACGACCCACGCTGAAACATTTTTAACCTTTTACACTGCATAAGCGAACTCAGTCCGACATCGCTAATTTGCAATGTGCGGATTCACGCCGACACATGTTTTAACCATTTGACTGGTAGGTTATCGAACGGCAAACGAGCCCCAAAAAGTGAGTTTTTAAAAAAGCTTAAAATGTGTGTTTTTTTTTATAATATGTTTATAAACAATATTAAAAACTACCTTTATGATATAAAACTTTTTTTAAATCATATTTGGAGTTTTTTTTGCTTTTTTTAGATTTTTTGAAAATTTGATTTTTTAATTATATTTATGTGTAAATAAGCCTACCTAGTACCTGGACCTATGCCAATTTCAATATTTTTTCCCCAAAAAGGCTTGAAATTACGGTCTGATTCTAGAACTGATTTTTTTTTTGGAAAAGTCGGGAAAACAGGGAAATCCCGGAAAAACTTTCTAAAATCAAAATCAACGGAATATAGCGATGTTTATACTCAAATGAAGGACAATTTTTGCTGATTTAGAATACGTTATATATTTGGGGGGAAAAATTTAAACCATCATAAGCCCACACATCGATATAGGCCTTACCAACAAATGTCGGAAAATAAAAAAATCGAAAATAGGCCTAGTGCATATAAATACATTTACTATCCAACTTGTCAATATAAAATAGAAAACTTGTCACAATATTGAATATAATAAATGAAAAATAAAAATTGACTTAGGGTACTTTAGAAATTGATTTTTGTGTGATAAGTGCGGACTCTGAAACACAGAGAGGTACTTCACATTCGGCGCACAGCCACACCATGTCTTTGTGGCGCTGAGCTCGGACTACAATCCACCTGCACACATAGCAGGCTTCTGTTTGTTTTCGGTTGCCGGGATAAGACTTTTAAACTACTGCAAACATTTCAAGTAACGTCCGCTAGATTGCAGTGTATGCTAGATATGCTTATAAGTGGCTCACGACATATATGCGGGGTTACTAAGAGCGGTTAGGATGCTTCCCGCACCTGTGTCGGGAATATTGCAAGTGGCACTGGCGCTCGCTCCCGAATACGTGCGTGCATACTAGTCAAAGGGTTAATATGATTTATATGTTCTAAACTAGCGTAGAATCTGTGGTTATCGGTCTAATGAGACTTCAATGGAGTTAAAACAGTTTAGAAGCCAGTGACAGATTATATTGGCTGTGGAATATATTTGATATCTCTCTAAAGTTGAACAGCTGTTTGCCAGTCATGATCAAGAAATGCAACTAACATTGTCTTGTAACTTTTGTTTATGTTTATTCAAGTGGTGTTTTTTTTAATTATTATATGTTATTATTTTGCAGTTTTTGTAAAGCACTTTTCTGTAAATTTTGTTTGTGTAAATATTGTCAAAATCTTGTTTTTGTTTTATTTTATTTTGTGTTGGGAAATGGCAACTTTTGTTACGATTAATGGGATGTGTAATAAAGATATATTTTAGTTATATTAATTATTAGAGTTGGTATGTTTAGTGTAAAGATATTACTTTGCGTAAGACAGATATGGAGGTAAACAAGGAAGCATAATAAGAAAGGATGAAATTGGCGGAAGTGTTTTTGTGTTGCACGTAAGAACAGTGTAGTTTGTCAACACGGAATTTAGATGGGTTGTATAAGCATAACCCTGATCTAGATTCGAGGCCAGTCTGTTAAAGTGTAGGGCCGGAAGCTAAGCCAGTTTGCTAGAGGCGTTGGGCCGAGATTTGGCCAAGTATTGTGAAGCTATGGGTCGGAAGATGAACAGCAAGAGACAAGTCAACGCTACGAGAAGTCTACACGAGATTGAAGGACGAAACCGGTTCTGCAGTAGAAAGAGATTTGAGTGAGTAAACAGAATACTTAGTCCATCGATAACACATTGAGTTTGGAGTCAAAAGTTTAACGGAAGTAAATTCAGTAGCTTTGTATACCGAGTTCTTGTTTCAGTCTGTCCTACGAACGTAATATCTGGTAAAAGAAATGTGCGTAGCATAAGTGTAGGCTAATGTATTAAATCGTAAAATAAGTATTACCTCTGAACCACTGGATGCATTATTATTGATCTGTTCCTTACAGATTTAACTAACCAATTTAGTGTTTGAACCCGCGAATGTCGAGAGTTGCAAAATCTACTCCTAATACTTTGTAAACTATATGTTACCATTACTTCACAAAAATGTTGTTAAAATAAATGTAAATACAATTGACATATTTCCTGTAAAACATATTTTCAAAGCTCTAATCACTTTTATTACGTACTACTTTTAAGTTCATAAAAAAAAACATTTTTTTAACTTGTTCGACCTAATATATTCAAAATAGGCCTACTAAATAAAATAATTTTATTAAACCTCAAGACTATTTTTTTAATTATTTATAATCGTCTCAATTTAGTGTAAAAAAGTATTTTCAAAGCTCTAAACTCTATTATTCTTATTTTTAATTTCATTTCAAAACAAAATAATTGATTGATTTTGCTGACCGATTATTTTCAAAATAGGCCTACTCAATGAAATTTTTTTATTTTAATCTTCGAACAATTTTTTCCTTATCCTCTGGTTTATTCCGAACAAAATGATATATAATAAAAAATCTTTACTGTTTATAGTAATTTTTGGCGAATTTACAAAAATACTTCTTCAAACAGTCATATTTTAAGGGTCGGCTCTAGCTGTCGGCCATGTTGGTTGACACTCCATAAGACCAATGTTAAATTACAATCCATATTTTTCCTTTATTTTTGATCGGATAGTTATGAACGATATGTCATTTTAAAGCTATGGCCAATACGCATGCAAATGGCTTTTCCAAAATTAAGAAAAACGTTTTGTTTAATATTTATTAACAATTTAAAAAATTTATTTTTAATATTTTTTTATGTTGTCACTATTAGTTATAGCGAAAAAGTACCAAGCCATTTGCATGAAGAATTTCGTCCCCAAGAGTTTGGTATTTTTTTGAAAACGCTATTTGAATAATTGCGGGTTTTAAATGGATTTAGGCTGAGCAATGTCCGTGTAACCTACCGCCGCTATAGGGTGACTTTAAATATTTTTTTACGATGTAACTATTAATTATAGCGAAAAATTATCAAGCCATTCGGTTGAAGAATTTTGTCCCCAAGAGTTTGGTATTTTTTATAAAACGCTATTTGAACAATTTCGGGTTTTAAATGGATTTAGGATGAGCAATGTCCGCGTAACCTACCGACGCTACGCTGGAGTCGCAGGTTGCTTTTTGTTTTACTAGAGCCGACCCTTAATTGGTTCTGGTGGAAGAGCCAAGTGAAAAATAAATAGAGTGCAAAAGGTTAATGGGTGTATATTATAGTATTGTAATATTATAATTAGTATTATTGTATTATAGTATTGTAGTATTTGGTATTTGTATAGGAAGGTGTGACTAAAACTAGGTAAATTTTTTTTATATCCTGAAAAACACTTTGAGCATGAAAAAAACACACACTTTACTGAGTATGAAATGAAAAAAATGAGCAGAAGCAAAAATTACAGAAATTATAAGAGAAAAAAAAAACACAAAATTGCAGGTTTAGGTCAGCCATTTTGGTTGTTTGCACTAAACTACAGAATCTATACACACCGCTGGCACCAAAAAGTATAGATGTAAAACAGTATACCTTCAAATTTCTCAATACAAATATACCTGAGCTAATTTTGGCACTCATACTGCTAATGTGTGGCCATGCCAATTCAGATCGTCATCAATTAGAAGACCCAAAATTTTTATTGATTGCACTTCTTTTAAGTTTAAGCATACTATCACTTAGCATGACACTTGGTGTCTAATTTCAGATATGCTTTCTACTCAAGAGTATGTAGTTAGTTTTACATGGATTGATTACTACTGTTTTCAGTAAAATACTGTCCAGTGGCATCGACTTGTATAAAAGCCTTCTGCTTCAATTGTTAAACAGAATCTGCTTGAAAACTTAGAGTTGTACCATCAGCAAATTGAATTACCCTATCCGCATATACTGATGATGACAAATCATTAATATAGGGCCTAGATTAAAAATAATAATGGGCCAAGAACTGATCCTGAAGTACATTCCAACGACACTAAATTTATTAATATTGAACAAGTATAACAACTATAGAAATAAGCTTTACAAAACCATTTCTTTCTATAAAAAAACCATAGTGTAAACACAAGTTTGGCTCTAATTAACAACAATACAACCACAGCCTATATTTTTAGCACATGTCAGCTGATTTTGAACAACAACTGAAACAAAAAATGTTTTGGTTTTGGTGAACAGTTAAACTAGTTCTAGCATCAACAAAGGGACTGAATAAATGTTGACGTTATGTCCGAGAGACGTAAAAAACATACAGTACTCACTTTAATAACAACATTATTTGAGGCGTTTATTAAAAAAGAACTCCAATTTCCTTTTACAGCAGAGTCCTGGTAATTCCAGCTATCAAATTACCAAAATTTACTTCATAATTACAAAAAAAAATTGTAGATTTGCGCTATTTCGAACGATTCAAAAGTTATGGCCGAAAATACCTTAAAGCAAAACAATCAAACTTTTTTGACCACTTAGATGGCGTTGGAGAAAAAAATTTAAATATGAAAGTTGTAGAGAATTACATTTTTAATCGCCAATGTAGTCTCAGATTTTTCCTAACACTTACTGTTGAAAACCTACAACTGTTTAAAAAGACAGTAAACCAAAAAGTTGAAGAAAAACACACACTTTTTTTGTAATAACTCCCAAACTAAGCAAATTACAGAATCAGCTCAATGGCAATTTGAAAGAACTCGGCGAACTGAATCCTATGAGTATCTCAAATATAGATGCTACCAGTCTTAAGTTAAGCAGAAACGTGCTCATAAGAGGGCAAAGTTTGGTAACTGCTTAAAATAACTTTTGCTGCTCAAAATACACTGGATGAACGCAAGGCCTTAAAACTATGCATGAGTTTAGAGGGGGAATGTTATTATGCCACCCAGCACACTTCTGATCGCTTTCTACAAGCATGTGTGCATTACTTTTCAGCCTACCCTCGTACTTTACATATAGAAGACCTCTACCGGGTGTTCGGAAAGTGTGGAAACGGTTTAATATTTCGTGTATAAGGAAAATTTGAAGGTAGATGTGATCGTTGTGTGACATATCGTTTGAAAGCTTCTTTAAATCTAAATCCAAAAAGAATAATAATAAATATAAAAAAATAATGGTACAGCAAAATGGGGCAAAATCGGAAAACACAATTTTGTTGGTTTTTGGCCGCCATTTTTAATCGGTTAAAGATATAGATGTGCAAACTTCACCGTTGGTTTTTTCTCAAAATTCTACATCGAAATGATGTATCACATGACCTTCTTCTGTAACGGGATGCGTTACAAAAATATAATAATGATTAATTAAACTGTTAAAAAAAAATGTGTCGTCGAAAAACTTGAAAAATAAAAAAAAATTGTTCAAACTAATAAAAAACGTTATATGTGGATTATCACTCACCTACACTTCATTACTCTTAATTGCCTCTAATACTCTTCGCTTATTATTCAATTTCAACTACAAAAAATACTTCTCTCTCTTTAACCTCCACTACAAAAATTATTCACCATATAACTCACCTTAGCTTCAACTTACAAATCCACATTTCACCTTAAAAAACCTCCTTTATTTTACCTTACAAAACTTCTTCACTTTAACTCAAAAAAAAAAAAAAATATATTCCACATATAACATATCTCTATGCTGCTTTCTTGACTTACTATGCATATCATTACTTATAAAAATTCTTATTTACTCTTAATTTCTCAGGTTATGCGTTCTAGACTGCAAAAGTACACACTAGATAGGGATCATGGCTGATGAAAAGAATTTAAGACATCGTGGCGAAACAACTATGCTCTTTACTCACTCATATTAATCAAATAATTATACAGAGACAAATTAATCATTATGATGAAAATAAAATATAACAAACTATCAATAATTTACATAAGATATAAGTTACAATTATGTTGAATAGGTTAAGACGCAATTCCAAATCAAATGTAATTATATGTAAAAAAAGTTTAAAAATTCTAAATGCAGACAGAAATTATTACATTATATGGCCATTTATACTCACGAAATTGTTCAAAACAACGTTTGTACCTAGGATTTATATGATAACTTTGGATATTTCCTCACATTAAATATTTTCGACGCACAAAAAACGTACCCGCGTGGTCACATTTTCACAAGTTCAATTTACTCGGCAATCACTCGATGAATCTTGACGCCTAAGCGTACACTAACGCTACACCACCAACAGTTTACATTGAAACGTCCATTTCTTCTATTCTGTACTACAAAACCACCTTTTTGTAGGAATTTCTCTCCCAAAGCACGCCAACCAACTCAACGCAACGCCATTTTTTCCTTACTCTTATGGTACATTGCCTTTTCAATCAACCAAAGTTTCACCATCGACAAGATCAAGTTTGAGCTCACACTGTGCACTGATATAGACGTTTATGTTATAATTTGTTTTTTTTTTT
>JAGFPH010001006.1:133259-144188 GCA_018207615.1 Philaenus spumarius | reverse complement strand
CTACGGATTTTCTCTCAACGCTCTCATTTACTTTCTCTACGGATTTTTTCTCAACGCTCTCATTTACTTTCTCTAAGGATTTTTTCTCAACGCTCTCGTTTACTTTGCAGTCCTTCTTAGCGCTTGTATTAATAAGTTTGCGTTTTCTAGATTGAGCAGCTTTTTTTCTCAACTTGTTCAACACACTTATACCTCTTGTTTTGTAAATTTTACACAACGTCAATGCTGTTCCCAGTAAATTGTACAACCTGATGGCACTGAAAAACAATAATACAAAATAGGTGAATAAAATGCACAGTTGAAGTTCCCTTTTTTGGAAAAAATGCAAATACGATTTAGGTCCTAGTTGATTGTAACATTTACAAGTCTGTATAATTGTTAAAAAAATTTGTAAAATTTAATACAGATTCGGTATTTTACCAATTATAACAACAGTGTCTGTTAAAATAACAATTATATTTGCAAATTTATACAGAATTTGTAAAAATAATTTTTGCTGTATCAATTATTCCCTGTAATAATACGAGGTGCATTCGTAAAGTAATTACCGCTTCATTTTAGTGCCACCGCAGCGACTTCCTTGTTCATTGGCTCTCAAATGACGGCATTTTGGTTGCTCTAAGTTGTATTTTCAGTATGCTGTGCTTATTTGAAATGTTTAAGACAATTCCTGATTACAGATTCGTGCTGTAATTCGATTTTTGAATGCAAGGAATGTGACTTTTATCGTTAAGTTAAAGATGTTTATGGGGAAGACACGATGAGTGATGGAATGGTGAGAAAGTGGGTTAGAATGTTTAATGAAGGTCGAACAAATGTCCACGATGAGGCTCGGAGTGGTCGGCCTACTGTTGTCAACGATGATTTGGTAAAGAAAGTTGATGAAAAAATCCACGAGAACAGGCATTTCACAATGACAACGCATTCAAACGAATTTCCGCAGATTTCACGAACTGTTTTGTACGAAATTGTGGTTACGTTATCACAAGGTGTGTTCTCGAGGTTTTCCAAAAAAGTTCTCATGTTCACAAAACCAATCGACTTGGCAGTGCTTTGACATTTCTTACACAGTACAGTGAAGAGGGAGAGGACTTTTTAAACCAAATTGTGAGAAGTGATGAAACTCGGGTCCGTCATGTCACACCAGAATCCAAGCAACAATCAATAGATTGGAGACACACTCAATTTCCGAAAAAACAAAAGTTCATAATGACAATGTCAGCACAAAAAATCTTGTGCACTGTGCTTTGGGATGGGAAAAGGGTTTTGCTTACTGAATTTCTTCCCAGAGCTGAAACCATTGTGAGACTTTGAGAAAACTATGACGTGCAATTGAAAACAAACGGAGAGGAATGCTCGGTAAAGGAATAAAGGAATGTTGCTCCATGACAATGCTAAAAAAGTATTAGCTTGAAAAAGTATTGTTTTACAAGTTTTTCTTTTTCAAAACGGTACTTACTTTACGAATACACCTTGTACAATATAATTCATTTCAGAAACTTCATTTCATCTGAAATCACACTATTCCGCACCTAAAGATTCCAAAGAAAATATTGTTTCCAAATTCCAGTGCCCCAGAAACGGGTTTATATTTTGCAGGGGGTTTACGAAGAAATTTCAAATGTAAACATATGCCATGTATTTAAAGAACTTTTAAAAGTAATCTTAAAAAAAATTGTTGACTAGTCCATTTCAAGCAATAAGCTTTCGTTCTAACATAACAAAACTGAAAAAAATATTATTATTAATAATATATTATTAATATATTATTTTAAATTAATATAACTGAACGGTTTTCTCAGAAACCATTATTGTACCAAGCATTGCTAATGGTATAACCTTTGAAGTCACATTTCAGCACTTTTACGCAAGTATCAACATGTAGAATTTTGGGGAGATAAAAAAGTCTTTATCTAAAAAACGTTTTATGGCAATTAAGGTTGTTTGCAATATTAACACAAGATGATCTCAAAATTTAAAATGTTGTTATTAAAATTTGTATCGTTTTTTCAGTTATTTTAAAATAGCGCCCAAAAAACTGATTACTACAATTTGTATAACCTTTAAAAACGAAAAAAAATGGAAGCGCACAGAGAATATAAATAAATTTACATTATACAGTTAAACTTGGTTATAGCGTCAACAAAGAACCCAACGAATGTTGACGCTACGTCCGAGTGATGTAATAAAGATGTACCAACAGGAAATCGTATTTTTGTTAGCTTAAGTGGAAGGACAAACAACTATACAGTATTACTGTATTGACAACATTATTAATAACGTTCATTTAAAAATAAAAAACTATACTTTTATTTTAATGTATAGTAGGGTCACGGTAATTCGAACTAATTGGAACTGAGGTCACCTAAAACTATAAATTAAGTAAAATTTTTAAGTGTGTAACGTTTTAATGAGTAAAAATTAGGTTAAACATTTAAATACATGTTCTGTGTAATATTAACAAAATGTAGCATTACTGTAATTTAAAAATACTAAAACTACAGTACAGTAAAACCCCGGTTAACCGAACTCAGGTGAACCGAAACCCGAGTTATGCGAAACGCCTCCGAAAATCGGAAATCTAAAAATAATAGCCCTATTGTATGTAAAATATTTAATTTTAGTTTTTTTAATCAAAATTAGAATCTTTTTCTGTGCCTTAAACATGTATTAGAAATTAAATAACGGCTTTAAAAAAAATGAGCCAATGACAAACTTTGAATTCAGTTTTCTCAGAACTCCAAAAACATTAGAAGTCGGCTTTCTTTGATGTCGGGCCGCCTATTTTCTCCCTCCTCAGAATCAAACCGCGAAATAAACAAACTACGTACTTCTTTTCACACGTTTATTTATGCGCACAGAATATAACTGAAACTTTATTTTTAACATTTTACACACAAAAAGTAGGTTGAAAATGTGAAAAAATGTAATCTCTGGATGGTCCTGTCAAAGTCGGTAGAGGGGGATTCCACCATAACAACACTGCTAACTCTCCCACCCCTCTTAAGGAACAATACACACCGACATCGCTGACGCACTCTACATATCGCATACATACGCTTGGGAAGCAATTACAACTAAGTAAATGTCACGCCAGGCTGTACGATTGAGTGGTTTATCATATGCTTTTGTCTTGTCCTAACACTTTCCCAGCAAGCCAGCAAGGTCATGCGTTTATTTACACACAGCTGACAGTACAATTATTAGTGAATTTCCATAGGAAAAATGAGCTATTGCAGTGGCCCTTATGGTAAGACCTAAGGTCGGGAGTAGCAAATGAGCACCGATCATGGTCCCCAGAACACGTTTTGGGGTGTCATTAAATATCATATATATATATATATATATATATATATGTGTGTTCGCACTCTAGCGGCCGCATTTTAAGTCCGATTTGGTTCAAATTTGGTACACATGTTGGTTTTCTATGTCGCTCAGACGAGATCGTTAGCCAAAAAAATCCAATAATCGGAAGCACATTTTTGCCTTGAAGTAACTATTTTTTTAGATTTTTCCTACGACAATGAATTTATTTTTGAGTTTTTTCTACAAATATAAATGTAGGATGTTATTCTGCACATTTTGTTTTTTTACGCTTGGTTCCCCCAAAATCGATCAACACGTAAAATACCATAGACGTACCCGGTTCAAAGCCATGTAGTGGATTCTGCCTTGGGGTTGGCGTGCGAAGCAAGCAATGCATTGTGTATTGAAGATACTCCTAACACGGGGGTTGGCGTGCGAAGCACGCTATGCATTGTGTATTGAAGATACTCCCAATATGCGTCGGGATACCATTTTGCAGCTATTCGTGAATAGACCTATTTCCCAAATTGTTGGTTGAAACCATAAAACATAAGCCTATAAACTTAATTTTGGAAATTTGCTCAACTCACGTCAGCGGTACACCTGCGTGGTCGAATTATTTGTTCAGTGGGATAGCATCTTAATAGGTGACGTTTACTGCAATGTGATATATTTACAAAACATTATAATTTTAAAATGTTTATTGAATTAACCCTGCAACTGTCAGACTGCTCAAATTGAGCACTCGTGGGGGCGTGGCACTTGAAATAGATCAACTTTGTCAACTCTACTTGTGTTGAATATTTCACCCACTAAAAATCATAAAATCGCAATAAATCAAAAACCGTTGGAAAGAGAATGATTTGAACTTTAATTTTTGTATTTACAAGTTTTCTAAAACGTATATTTACATACGCAATCATCGTTGCAGTTTATTAGTTTTCTACAAATCAATCACGTATATTCATCGGATTTCATCCTAAAACGTAACAAAATAACCCAACTTTCGTCCCTCTCTACAGCCCGCCCAGTACTTTTTCTGAGTTAAACCTATATATCGTTGGATTCGTCACAATTTCCCCTATCTAAAACTGCCACCCAATCAAAAGTCGGGCAAACAGTTCTAAAGTAATTGGGCGTTTTGTAGACCCCTGCAATTGGTCAGTTTTCCCACCAATAAACAGCCTTACTTATTACATGTGATTTCTGTGTCATCGATGTTTATTTTTAGACATATTTTGATATGGCTGTAGAGAGAATGCTTCAAGCTAACATTTCATGTAAACCAAATATGTTTTGTTTGAACAGTTTGTTGTGTAGAACCGTGGGAAAGACAGTGTTAAGACGTTCTCATCTGAAGGTTCAAATTGAAATGTAACAAACTTTTATAACAGGCGAAAGATAGCCAATGCCGCACACCTCGTTGTATTGCATGCATGAAGGGAGGTTTCTATATTTGTTCTCACTTTTGTTATTCAAATAATACTAAGTCAAACACTTTTATGAAAAGATAATTTACAAGTATACGGTTCAATTCTTTGATTTATTCTCTACACTTTGTTACAACAATATTTCATTTTTTGGCAAAGCATATATTCCTAAATTAGGTTTCAAACTTGGCATAGTTTTGATAGCAGTCTTTTAGCAGGAACAAAAAAACTGGTGTTTTCAAAATAAGAAATTTGAAATTGATAAATGTTTTTATACAGTTCTATTTAGAACTAAATTACAAAACTTTCATACACTTTAAAAAAAAATAAAAAACCAACATTTTGTACGTTTAAACCATTTTGACACAGTTTAAGTGAAAACATTTTGTTTTTCAAAATGTAACACTCAATCTGTGTTTATATTTTTAACTCCTTAATAAACCACCCCATTTCTCAAAAGTATGCCTTATGGGCAGTTCAGTGTTACGGGGGTTTAATTCAGTGTGCTGATGTCACTTTATAGCCCATTATTATATAAATGAATAAAAAATATGTGTAAGTTGTATTGAAATGTTGTAATTTTAATATTTAAATTAATTTTAAAAAGCATAAAGTTGAAAAAAGGAAAAAAATGTATGTTTTGTTGAATTACTAATATTATCACATTTAAATATGAATATCATTGTTACCTGCCTTATACAGGGTGTATCAGGAAGAAACGGAAAGAATTGCAGGACGTGTTCTACTGGTGAAAATAATGAAAAAAGTACATATAAATATAGGTCCGCAAACGCTTCGTTTTCCAGATATCCGCCATTTTGTTTTTTGTACAAAATAATTCATATCTAGAGAACGGTTTTACTGATTGAGTTCAAACTTGGCATAAAGTTTAAGCTGTCAATGATATACCTCAAAAAAAATAAACGATTAAATCCATTCATGCGTTTCAAAATGGCGGCTGTTTGAAAATTTCAAACCTAAATTACTCAATAACCGTACATTTTAACGGAAAATGTCAAGATACCTTTTTTGTAGCCCTTTTGATTTCCTATCGGATGGTGTAACTGTCAAAACAATCGGATGAAGGATAATAGCTAAGTTAAAAGGTAATGGCAACAAATGTCCATACAATATTGTAGTATTTACTGTGTTGTTATAGGATGCCGGGTTGAACAAACCAATTAGTATACATAACTTAACTGTTATCCTTCATCCGATTGTTTTGACAGTTATACCATCCGATAGGGAATCAAAAGGGCTACAAAAAAGGTATCTTGACATTTTTCGTTAAAATGTACGGTTTTAGAGTAATTTAGGTTTGTAATTTTCAAACAGCCGCCATTTTGAAACGCATGATTGGATTTAATCGTTTATTTTTTTTTGAGGTATATCATTGACAGCTTAAACTTCATGCCAAGTTTGAACTCAATCAGTAAACCCGTTCTCTAGATATGAATTATTTTGTACAAAAAACAAAATGGCGGATATCTGGAAAACGAAGCGTTTTCGGACCTATGTTTATAGGAACTTTTTTCATTATTTTCACCAGTGGAACACGTCCTGAAATTCTTTCCGTTTCTTCCTGATACACCCTGTATAAGTGTAACATTTATCTAAAAGGGTTTAATAAAGATTGATCGATTGAAGGAGCACAACAATTTGCAAAAATATTTTCTTTAGATTTCTGTTACACCCTTATAATTTCTTACAACATTGCAAAGAAGCAAGTTACGGGTCATCATTTCACTTTCACTACATCCAAGAACTATAAAATATTCTGTACATCTATACTAATATTAAAAAGAGGTAAAGTATGTTTTTTTGTTTGTTTCTTTGTATGTAGGGGGTAATCTCTGGAACTACTGAACCGATTGATAAAATAGTTTTACTAATAAAATACTACACTATTCCTGAGTAACATAGGCTATAATTCATTTCGATAAAAACCTTTTTTTATTTCAAGATTTGTAAATATAGTCGGAAAAAATTCTTAGGTTAGGCCTGGACTGATAAACCAACACATGTATTTACATTTATTACCATAGCAACCAAGTGAATAAAATAACAAACAAATAAAATAGCTGTTTGCTCCAACAGTTCCATTAATAGCTGATTTCAAACTTTAAAGCACATATTTTTGTATTTCTAGCTTTTAAGTTAGGGTTTTAAATATAGACCTAAGCCTTGCTGGTTCAGTTAACCTTTATTATAACTGCTGTTATAGAATGTACGAAGTAATTTGATTTGAACATTCAACATTATTTACCATCTTAGCTTTGGGGTTATTATTAATCCTACACCTTTATTATAAAGAAATCATAACATGATTATATGCATAGAAGGTCCCAACGGGGTTTGCGTGCGGAGCACGCAGGGGTTTCCCCTAGTCTTAAATAATTAAATGGATACCAGGCACACAGGTATAGTAGGAAATGAAAAGGCAGAGTAGGCAGAAGGAAATGGATCATTTCGTAGGACGACAGTGTTGGAAGAGTCTTACTATTGCTATTCAAAAGAAGCCCAACTTAGGGCCTATTACATACCAAGTAGTAGTATGCCATGCTTGCCGCTTTGCGCTGCAGTTTGTATGGAGTTAGAAACTTTGTGACAAATCGCTTTAGACTGTAGGAAGGCTAAATCAGTAAAGGCTGAAGAAATCCCTGCAAGGCAGGAAATATCCAACCTCTCTTATCCGAACTATCCTAACGAGTCCTTCATTGTTGGCGTTGCTTAGAGAATATTCAGAACTCTTTGTAAAATCACCAATACCTGATGCAAGACTCGCGTAAGTCCTACTAAAAAGTGAGTAATACACTATTAACAGGTTTTCATACTTATATATGCTTTCAAGTATCCTCATTCATTCAAACACACACACACACATATATATATATATACATAGGGAACATTAGTTATACCTAAACATAAACAAATATAGAATTAGCTAACACTAAATTATTTTATGAAATTCTAAATACTCCAATTCCCACATAAAAGATTTGTTCTACATTATTTTCACTAAATAACAATTCTTTGCGTGAATAATTTGTTTGAAGTAAATACATATTCTTAATAAGCATTTAAAAAGAAATAAGTGGAGTGTAAGCAACATTTTCAATTTTATTAATGTCTATTAATTTCTTTGACTATCATATTTTAATTGCCTTTAGTGTTGACGAATATGTCCACCCAGCACACCAGACAGCCAGTCGGAAGCCCAAGTAGCTGCTGGGGCACCAAACTAAGGAAAGTGCCATATGTGCTCAAGGATAAATATTTTTTAAACTTAAAATAATTAAATTTTAGTGATAATATTTAAAATAAATGTGAAAACTTCCAAACGAATAATTATTAATCTCAGGACAATAGCTACTCACAAGTAAAATACTAGGTGCTTTGCGGAAACCCAGCGATATGCTATTTTTTTATACAAAATTGCACATATATTGTATGCAACACCTGTAGTAGTAGAAAATGTACATGACTTTTAAAAATAGCCTGCCGTTCATTATCACCGGCAAAGTCTAAATGTTCAAATTTTTATTTAAATCGGTTTGCCTTTTTAAGTTTTACCTAATTATGTGAAGCGGAAAATGAAAAGGGTCCTCTTGTCGGGAGAGTAAAATTTTCAGTACAGGCAAAATAAGTAGCAAGGGTAAAAAAATCGAGTATTGTTACTCAACTCCTTTATTTACAAGCTAACATCAATTGTAAAGTGGTTTGTAGTCAAGAAATAATCAAAAAATGGTATCTAAACAGAAGTCTGATCTGAGAAAAGGGACCTCTTGTCGCTATGGAGAAATAACATGGGTGCGACAAGAGGTCCCTTTTCATAATAACTAACATTGCTTGCAGTGTTTCAGAAAGTAGCATCTCCTGTAATCTAGCGACGTTTCAGGCAACTAACTGTAGTTTTTACTAATAGTAGAACATCTTCTGATTATTTTGATACCATTTCCAACAACATGGCCCTTTTCTTTGACTGGTTAAAAATGTAATAAAAACAGACTTAAAATCCACAAACAACCTTTTGTATTATTACTATAATAATAATCTAGACAGTATATATTATTAAAAATCAATGATTAAAATTCCTTAATTATGCAAGGTTGGAGCTTACTCTGTGGTAAGCAGCTGCATAAATAATACAAGCGTTGGCATGAAAAAACCAATCTTGGCATAATTGGTATTCAAAACTTTAATTGCGATTTTCTCAAAACTACCTTTTTCCACAACTGATTTTCATTTGGCCATAACTTCCTTAATTTTTAAGATATAATTATGATTTTTGTATACCATTTTAAGGTATACAACAATATACTGTATACTCTTTAAGGAAATAACAAAAACTCAATTTCAAATGGTTAATACAATATCTATTCAAAGGAATATCGACTACGGTACCTGGACAACTTCATTTTAAACAATCAAGGAGGGTGCAGTTCATTATTAATTTTGTAACTATCAAAGACCCATGTCTTCAATTCAAATTTCATCTTTTTAACCTTTCTATTTCCACACTGTTTATTAATTATAGTACAACACATTTTAACTGTAGTCAAAACCACAGAATTAGTCTTTGTGCTTTTACTACTGACAGCCAAAGAAAATATTTTATCTTTGTTTTATCGTTGTTTTAAAATATCATGATCGTTAAGTGGAAATGGATTTTAACATTTTTTAAATATTTAGCCTTGCGATGACTTTTCATTTGAACGTGTTTGTGGCATGACTTAGTTTATTTTGTGTAACCAGGGAATATAATTTGGTAATGAATGTATACTCACTCTCTCTTTTCAGTTTCAGTAAAAACAAGCTTGCATTTTTCGTTTACTTTTTCCTCCTTTGGATCTGCTGGCTTTACCTGCAACAGTACTTATTATTATTACTGAGTAACAGCGAACAAACAAATCAGTTTAGGCACAAAAACATTGGTATTTCACAACTTAAACTGAAAGTGGCCAAAAACTGCAAAGTTTTCTAAGTTTCTTTGTTGCTAATTGTGTTCTAATTGTCTTCCAGTATAAGAAAAATATAATATAAGTCATGATTCACCTATATTTACATCAGAAAAAATTGTTGTTTTTTAGAAAGCGCACTCTTTTTAGGACTTAATACAGTATTCCAAACAGAGTTCAGAAAAAATACCGATTTTTTTAAACATAAAAACAGGAGAAATTAAAAGACGTTCGTGAAAAAATGTACATTTATTGTTATACAAATAAGTTAAATAGATTCATATATAGAGCCTAAGCTTGATGAAAACACCTGAAACCAAATTGGAATGAAAACTGGTTTTGTATCCTTCACGTTTTCCATCCGTTAAGGAAGTTATCGCAACAAGCTTCCGGTGAAACGGATACCGTGACCTTTAGAAAGAAGGAAGGATTAGATAAAACAGCTAGGCACTAGTAGTGTTGTTGCCACCCGCCAGTTGGGTTCATCTGTTTTTCTCCTCCATTTTCGTTATCTCGAACAAATTTTATTTTTTTCTCGATCTTTTCAAAGACGATGCGGTACTAAAGAACAGACTGCGGGATGACAAAACGAACAGTTTGAACAACCTATCCCTTCCCTTCCGTTTTTAGAAGAAAACGTAATCGCAACGGAAGGAAAAATACGGATGGTGTAAACCTACACTAAGGCGAGGTCAAGAGCATTTGCCGCGTCTACATGTGATACAAGTTCAGTTCGAGCGTTCACCTCCTCCTCGCTTTCCTCCGAGCTGATCAACGCTGTAAAGAACAGACACTAGCAGATGTCCCCGCACTTAATTTACTCCTTAACAAATTAATACGTTGATATTATTCATGAAATCCGCCTATCCCGAATTTTCACTAAACCCAACAGTGTTCGGTCCCAATTAGGTTGGAATAGTGAGACTCTACTGTAGTTTGAAAGCTTATTTAATTCTGAATCCAAAAAGAGTAATTATAAAAAAAAAATAGTACGGTAAAATGGGACAAAATCGGAAAACACGACTTCGTTGGTTTTTTTACTGCCATTTTTAATCGGTTAAAGATATGGATGTGCAATTCACCATTGGTTTCCACTTGATATTCTACATCGAAATGATGTATTATTACCACTTTCCCATTTAAAAAAACAAAGTAACATTCAAGATGGCGGATAAATTTTTTGAAATCATAATAAAATAGTTCTTTTTTTAAATTGAATGGGTACCTGAAAGTAC
>JAGFPH010001006.1:93343-118259 GCA_018207615.1 Philaenus spumarius | reverse complement strand
AATTTAAAAAAATTTCACTCAAATAAACTGAATAGATTTACGCGCACAAACAACATCAATCACTTTCACCACAACTGTATGTAAACAACTGATCTGTGACGACTCGACTGTGAGTCGTTTTATTTCTGTCCATACACACGCACCAGCTGACTTTTTATACCATGTCCTATGAAAAAAGAAAGCTTGGAATCTGCTCTTTCCATCCATATCTCATATGACATATTTGGAGAAAGATTAATTCATACAAAGAACAGATGTTTTAAATCGTCGATTATTGACGTTTGGCAGATCTAGGGTTAACAGTAGGCTAGATTGTAAAACAACGACATACTCTGCAAAAAATTTTAGGCTAGGGTCGGATTGTAAACTTATGCTGGTAGTTTTTATATTTAAGTGCATTGTGAAGGGTACCTATTGATATTTTACCTACGCAAATTGGGGATGTTTACTTCTTACATGTTATTGCTACCAACAAACAACTGTCGTGACCCTATGCCAACAGAAAATGCAAGAACAAAAAAAGCCTGATGTTCTAACTTATAGTCTTAAGTCACAGTATGTTTACCTGTAACCTATTCAACATTTAACAGTAGAATGTAAAACAAGGTCGTCATCTGCAAAAATATCAGTCGAGGTTCGTGTAGTAAATTTATACTGGGTTTTACTGCTACCTTTGCAAATAATTGTTGTTTTGGCGTAAGGTTACTATGCAAAAATATTAGGCTAAGGTCGAATAGTAAACTTATGCTGTTATTTTTGGTCATGATAAATGTTTAATTTGTTTGTAGAGTTATGAGACACTTAAAAGTAGATCTACTAATCACAGACTCACTTCAGCTGCTGCAATAAATCAAGCCATCAATTTTACTACCTAGGTCCATATATCTCTTATTAAACAACAGGTGCTCCAACAACAGAGGAGTGTCTCCTGACTTTTAACTAAGCCTGTATATAATAGATAAAATTAAACCTGAACACAAAATCTCACAATAAATACGTTTACTAACCTCAAACGCGTTTCAACAACAATGTCGCCATCCTCAGTGATGCACCAAACTATAGTTTGGTTACTGTAGCCCGTGCATCACTGAGGATGGACATTGTCGTTGAAACGCGAGGTTAGTAAACGTATTTATTGTGTTTTTTTATTTTATCTAGTTACTTTCTCACTAGTCAAGCTCATTAGTTATTTACTGTACAAAATACTATAGGCCTATATGCATCTTATGAAAAACCTTATACAAATTTAAATAGGCAATTACATTGTTATTGTATATAAAATGAGCACTATATTTTGGTTCAGGATGCATAACATGAATGGAAAACGAGGGCCACCATCACAGCGGCCTAGAGATTTACCAAGGGAATTGCCACGTGACATGCCGCGAGATATGTCTAGAGAGATTCAACGAGAAGTACCTCATTCACAACATGATGCCATAATCAATTATATTCTTGATTGTAAGTATTCTTCTTGCAGTACGTTTTACCTTCTTGCTGTACGCTAATGCTTCCTTTATCCAATAGGTATCTAAAAAAATCCTAAATTAACCTCCCCACTTAATCCTACATAATCCCCCGCAACTCGGAAGTTACCTCCGGGTTGTATCATTTTTCATAAGAATTGTTATTTTTCTACGGACAGCAGTCTTTAAAACTCGGCCTACGTCACAAGCCTCATTCTAGGAAAAGATAGCAAACTCTATCTCCTCCGTAAGTATTGTTAGTTGCGTAAAATGGAGTGGTCTTCGAAAAGACTGGAAGTAGACGCCGTTAGCGCCCAACCGTATTATGGTGATTCTGTGAGCGCTCTTATCGTGGTACAGAGATTCTGGAGTTTTTTTTTTCTTCTGAGCAGAGATATTAAATTGTAAATGTAAATATATTTGAATTTGTATTATTTTTTAGCATGTATGTATTTTGTATTACATTTGTACATAAAGATATATATTTGTATTAGGTTACGTACCTTTATAAACCATCGACAGTTCTTCACTTTTATGGTGACTACCGGTTTCGGAGTTCACTCACTCCATTAATGAGTCAAATATTAAAAGAAACAAAAAACAACTAAAACACAGACACGAAAAAGTCACATTATAAATACACACGAACACTAAAACATAATTATACGAGTATGTTGGCCAGCAATCAAGTCACAACTGATAACACATGGCAAAGGATGTAAGTTCAGCCAACACCCACTTGTTTTATACCGATGACGTCTATTGAGTTGGGGGAACGTTTGGACTTTATTGTTTCAATTGTGTTGAACAATACGTTATTATTATATTTCAGTTTTTCATTCAATGTGTTATGGGGTTCATATTTGAATGCGTTGTAAATACACATTTCCTCCAAGGTTGTCATAAAGGGAGATTTTTTACACTTGTGTAGTATTTCCATATTGGTGTCAATGTTGTCAATTTTATGGCAACTCTGAACTAAATGTTCAGCAAGCTTGGATTTTTGTGCAGAAAACGTTTTCTTGGGAATGTGTTCCGAAAATCTGGTTTTGAAGGATCTACCTGTTTGTCCGATGTAGAATTTAGGACAATCGGAACATTTTATTTTGTAAATACCAGATTTTTCTGTGTCCTTGCCTTTAACTATTGTTTTGTTAGAACAAACTATCTTCTCAAGCTTGTTGGAGGTTTTGCACGCTAATATGATGTTTTGTTTATTTAAATTTTTCCTCAAAGTGTGATGTAATATTTCCCCATATTCAACACATACGTACTTTTGTTTGGTCTTAGGTGGTTCAGAAATACGCTTGCGTTTATTCAATTGTTTTCGAATAATATTGTCCACTATTTTGTTGTCGTATCCGTTGGCTGATGCTATGTGTTTAATGATTGACAGCTCCTGATTATAATCATTTTGATTTAAAGGAACCGTGAGGAGTCTATTAACAAAACTGTGATAGGCTGCCATCTTGTGCGACGTAGGATGATATGAACTGGCGTGGATCGTATGGTCAGTGGCTGTGGGCTTGCGGTAAATCTTGAAATTGAGTTTATCTTCCACTTTCGTTAAAGTTAAATCGAGAAAGTTTATGTGTCCATCTATTTCTGTTTCCAAAGTGAATTTAAGTTTAGGAGTAATGTTGTTCAAATATTTGTTAAACAGTTCAAGTTGTCTAATGTTGCCCTTGTAAAAAAGGATGGTGTCATCAACATATCGGTGGTAAAGGGCGATCCTTTTAGCGTGCGTGTTATTTGGAGAGAAGATGTGTGTGTTCTCAATATGTGTGTTTTTTGTTTCTTTTAATATTTGACTCGTTAATGGAGTGAGTGAACTCCGAAACCGGTAGTCACCATAAAGTGAAGAACTGTCGATGGTTTATAAAGGTACGTAACCTAATATTAATATTACAGTTCAGGAAGCATATATCATGAATAATATATATTTGTGTCGTGTTACTTCTTGTTAATACTTCTTTTTTATATAACCGGAAGTTACTTGCGTGAGCGTCCGATCGTGTTTCAAAATCAATGCGACCAATCGAAGGTTAAAGTAGGTACACGTTTTTTTCTTCTAAATTGTGTGGATTAGACCCTTAACTAGTACCTGACATAGGGCTTTTTAAATATGCGACTAACTAAAAAGTCGTGATTTTTTAAAACACTTTAATTTTACTAAAATAAAAAATGTTAAATTACTTTTGAACTGTAATCGAATCCTTATTTATTCGTTGGGATGACCCCGGTCCTTAAAATAATTAGTGAGTGAAATAATTTTATTTTTGTATTTTTAAGTGTAATTTATGTGATCGGATGATGGGGAGACCCGAACCCATGGTCGTCACAACGAATAAACAAGGATTGGATGACACTTCATAGGTAATATTTACCTACTTAACATTAATTTGTTATTGCATTCCAATCCGGGAGCTTACACAGTGACAAAAAAAAACCCAACAAATATATATACATATTTTTTACTCAGTTTTTATTATCAATTTTAAGAAATCCTGCTGTAAGGAATTTCATAAAGACTTTGTAAAACTCTGATTTGGAAATATAATACGGCTGCTATGTGTAGTATCTTTACGAACTAATATTATAAAAACGTAAAATTTGTTTGTTTGTATTGCCACGCGCAAACCTCCCTCCGCTTATTGATTTAATAAATACAACCTTTTGTTGTTGAATTTAATTGGCTTTGTAAGCCACCTTTTCTGTTAACTTTAAAACTTTCCCTCATCAAATAACACCCAAGTGTTTTCAGGCCTTATTTGATGTTGTTCCCAAGTACTACCCCGTTAGAACAATTTGAGAGGTTTGGCGAGGGCAAGAAAAGGAAAACCTTTTGTTTCCAATGCTTAAGTTTTTTAAATTTATTTTAATTAGACCTTTTTTGTCTTTTGTGTAGTACACTAGCTCAATTCCAGACTCTTTTTCGAGATCGTTCCTTTTGGAGTTAAATTTAGTGATCCGTGAATAACTCACCTGCTGACTTAATTACACTAGAGCACTGAATGGTTTTAGGATTATTTTGATTGGATTCGTAAATTATATATTCAAAATTTTCTATTGAAAACGCAAAACGATTTATTGATTAAAACATAAATGCATTGATTTTGAAACAACAAATTATTATTTTCAAAAAACACAATGAAATTTTATTAATATTTAACTTATATTTATGTATATCAAAAAATAGCAAAGTAATTAATTTGTATATTAATGATTCTATTATTTACATACGACGATTTGCCATTGTGAGTAATGAAATTTACTAAAGGAGTTTACCTTATTCAATTTCCCCAGAATCTACTTGAATTTATTTATTTAATTTAATTTAATTTATTTATTATTTTGCAAAAAGGGATTTATTTAAAATTATAAGTAACAATGATTGTTTGCCACTTACAGAACACAAGAAGTTCGACGCGTAATCCTTTCTGTTAGTTTGAAGCACTTTAAAATTGTTCTCCTTGGTCCCCAGAATGGTTTCTTCGGTTTACAGTTGTCTTCTCCTGGACTTTATTAGAGTTGTCCTCTCCTGGTTTATTGTAGTATCTTTTGGCAAGATAGGCCGTTTATATGGATATTCTTCTCCCGAAATTATCACGACCAACTTTGCTTTAGGCCGGAGCTAGTACGTAACGCACACCGTAACTCGTCCCACTTCAACCTTCTCTAAGTACTCTCGGAGCTCGGTCAGATGTTTACTCGTTGGCGGTTCGTCCTAAACTGATGTAAGAGTGGATGCAAGCTGCTTTCCTCAACTTTTTCTTGTCAAACGAGCATCTTCCTCTAGGTGACAATAAATTCGGATTTCTTGCTTTAGAAATATATTTTTTGGTTTAAATTATTGATGAATTTTGGTGCCTTTATTTCCTGTTAATTAGGCCTAATTTAATTATTATCTTCATTTATTGAATTACGGTATATGCTCTATTTTGTTGTACGTAGTACTTCCTATGACGTAACTTCCTTCTAGGTCCTTTGGTCTTGAGTTCATGTCTGTGCCTGTCGATTAGCAATTTTGGCTTTGATTTAATCCAAACTCTATAACTTCTTTTTGCGTGGTCGGATTTTGATTTTGTTGACTACTATGGATTAGTTGACGTTTTCTGGTTTCTCTGGAATTCGAATGGCGTTTCTACTCCTCTTCATTCTTGATTTATAGACTTCGTTAGTTTTGTTTAAATTTTTAAATTTATTTCCCGTAAATTTGAAATTTTCCATTTTTTCTTGCTTGTATCTTCTTCGGTTGGTCTTGAAAGGCGCTGATCTGGTGTTGGATTTTTATTAGCTTGTTTGGTTGTTTAATTATTCAGCTTTTTGTTTCTCTAATTGCCTTCGTTTGGTTTTCGACGTTTCCTCCCCCCCCCCCTTTAAAGCTCTTTTCATATCTCACATGGCATTACAATTTATTACACATACATATACCCTATTTTATCAATATTTCCCTTCTATTATTCTCCCTTGTATTTATTTTGAATTAATAAAGTTTTTTATTAATTTATTTTATTTTTACAAAACTACTTATTTATTTATTTTGAACTTTAGCTTGATTATGCCCTATTATTGACTATTAAATCCTATTTTTATGATTTGAACTTTATGAGTTATTGGCCCTTTTATGCCCAAGAATGACTTTAAACTTTATTTTTTAGCTATTCAACTTTATAACTTTATATTTTTTATTACTTTATTTTCTTAACCCTTTTTAACTCTACAAATGACTCTACTTTGTTTTTGGATTTTATTCAAATTCTGCCAATTCAATTTGTTTACGCTTACATTTTTGTCTATAACTTTTTAACAAATTATCATAACTAAATTATGTTTATTACTCCTTGCTTATTTAACTCTCCTTTCAACATAAATCTAATAATAACAACTTTTTTAATAATATTACAAACCACTATCTTTTCAATGTTAAATCATTTCAACCAAATTTAGACAAGACTGGACAAGTCTCTGCCTGTCAGATCCTGCAAGTTTTTGGCTCGATCTTGTCGCTAAAGAATACGTCATCGTCTGTACGTATTCAACTAACACAATTCTAGTTAATTCTTCAAAATTATTAATAAAGACTCTGTTCACATTGGAAACTACTTTTTTATCTTAATTTTGGGCTTTTTTAGTCACCCTTTGGCTTTAATCTTTTGTTATTATGAATTTGAATTTATTTTAATTAATGTAATTAATTAACCCCAATTGAATCGGTTGATTGGCCGCTTCAGTATGTAGGGTGTAATCTCTAGAACTACTGAACCGATTGATAAAATAGTTTTACTAATAAAAAGCTACACTATCCCTGAGCAACATAGGCTATAGTTTATTTTGATAAAACATTTTAAATTTCAGTTTTATAAATTTAGTTGGAAAAAATTCTTAGGTTAGGCCTAGACTCAGGCCCGTTTTACCGAATAGGCACGGTAGGCACATGCCTAGGGCGCTAGGCAATTGGCATTTTTGGAGGGGCGCAAAGAATGGTAAAACAAACAAAAATTGCCGTGGTTGTGTCTGCAAGCATCCATCATTTATTGTGCCACTGCCGAAAGCCGACATCTGACCCAAATCACAGCCTACATAAAATCAAACAGATTAGAGAGCACTATCCCCAATTTGGAGGTCGCTCTCAGGATATATCTAACCTGACCTGTGACGAAGTGCACAGCTGAACGTAGCTTTTCAGCTTTGAAAAGAGTGAAGTCAGAAATTAGATCGTCGATGGTTGATGAAAAGCTTAATGGCTTATTGTTGCTGTGCACCCAAAACGACATTACTTTAAAATTAGACTACAAAAACATTATTGACGACTTTGCAACACGGAAAACTAGAAAAAAAGCTATTGTATAAATCTGTCAGTCTAGTGGTAAGCCAACAAACCAAAAATAATCCAAAGAACATGTCAAAATGTGATTAAACTAATACTGCAAATAATGTAAATATTTCAAATGTAAAGAAGGAAGGGTGCTGAGATACCTCGTGATGCCGTGAGGTATGTTACACGCATTCCCACCGGAGGCCAGTAGATACCTCATGGTTACCGGTTGCCAGTCTGGGACACGGCTGGTCCATAGGTGGTGGATAATTGGAACGCTCTCGAAAAAAATCAGGATAATTTGTAAAGGAAAGTTAAGGAACATTAAAGTCTAAAGTCCCTCCCGAACCAAAACTGGCATTTCAGACTAAATCTAAATTTACGGGGTATAGGCGTTATGGTAGGGCTGGTGGGGGGGGGGCGTAATCAGCTGGCAGGGGTATGAAAAGGTGCGCTACTCTTTGTTGTGCCTAGGGCGCTGGCAGGGTGTAAAACGGGTCTGCCTAGACTGATAAACTAACACACATGTATTTACATTTATTACCATAGCAATTAATTGAATAAAATAACAGATAAAACAGCTGTTTGCTCTAATATTTCCATCAACTGCCGATTTCAAACTTTGAAGTAATTATTTGTATTTCTAACTTTTAGGTTAGGTTTTTATTAAAGTGTAGACCTGAGCCTTGCTGGTTCTTTTAACCTTTATTATAACTGCTGTTATAAAATACTAGGGGAGACCCCTGCGTGCTCCGCACGCCAACTCCCAATGGTTAAAAAAACCAGCAAGGCTCAGGTCTACACGTTAAAACCCTAACCTTAAAGCTAGAAATACAAAAATAATTGCTTCAAATTTTGAAATCAGCTGTACCAATCTTACTAAAAGATAAATAAGGGAACGGAAGCAATACTGGGCCACATAGATTGGTACTGTTCAAAACTTACCTTTAAAAATTTTAATGTCACCAAACGTAGGAATGTTTCAGCTGATCACTCACAATTCACTAGATACCTAGAGGTTAACTCAATAAACCATAGAACTAGATTCAATTTCAGGTTTATTAACCAAAGTTAAGTAAAAAAAGTTTATATGCCCTTAAATAAAAAAAGAAATTATTTATACGCCCTTAGTACAAGAAAAACTTCAGATTAAAAGAACACATATATATTTAATTAAATTGAATTTTAAAAACCCTCCCCAAAAATAAAAATCAAAAACCCTCCCCTTTAATAATGATTACAGAAATTTTACAAAAAGGTTAGACAAGATTACAAAAAAATTAACATGAAATACCATGGATTTGTTTAAAGATAAAAATATAGGTCGTTGGCCAACTCTAAAGCTAAGTATAAATAATTAAATAATAAAAAAAAAATTAATTATGAGACGTCTCTCTATAAAAAAAAAAGGTATATGAATTTCTAATATACAGCCCTTAGGGCTAAGGTCCGAAATGTGCTATACCTTGCACCTCCCAATGTTATTAAATACAAAGACATGTCCTATATACTATTCATTTACACAAAAAATACAATTACAAATACAGCCTATTCAAAAATTCATTTTTAAAAAAAAGTCCACTGCAGATTTTTTGGTAGTTACAAAAAATTTCAGTTCATAATTGTTTATGGTAAAGCACTGTCGCCGAAAAGTATCTATAAATGCTGGATGTAGGATGTTGGCTTATTCAGCAAGTTACAAGCTGTAGTTGGATTTATAGCATAATGGTAGAAAATGAGTACAGAACTTGGACCAGTGTAAAACTGCATCAAACAAAATAACAATCCTTTTTAGAATGCAATTAGCCAAAATAAACAAGCATAGTACAGATAGTTTTCCTTTTAAGTTAGCCTTCATAATATTGGTAGCACAAGGTGACAAATAGCTACTTTAAAAGATTCCAAAAGTTACTACTGAACTTGTCATGTTACTCTTGAATGTTTCTACATGCAGAAAAAAGCACATGGTGAACTCAAAATGTTCTAGACTAGTAAAATTAAATATATCAAGATATAAAGCTGGATATGGCCACTTTAAAGTTCAAGATTTTAGTTTAAACTGATTCAGTTGTATAGAAAAACTGTATAGGCTAGTCTTTTGTTTAAAATAGGCTAAAATATGGTAAATGCATAATATAGCATAACCTTTAAAATTTTCAGGCTGTAAAGTTAAAGTTTAAACTTAGGCTATAAAAAAGAAATACATAGGTTTTGAATAACTGTATGAATTTAAAAAGTTATTTACAAAGCAAAAGGGTGGAACTAACTTTATAAAATTTAGCAAAGAGTACATTTCATAACTAACAAAAGTAAGGCTAAAACATTCCCATACTTGGCATCCAGAAGTAAAGGCTTATAACAAAGACATAACAATTTGCCTTGCGTATAACTCGCGACTAAATAAAAGGAAAAGCCACGACATAGTTAACTTTATAACAGAGACATTACACGGTGGACCTTCCTGTAGCAGAAATAATGGCCGACGTTCTTCTCGAATATTCCATGACTAAGTAAGATTAACGCAACAGATATACATCAGCTGTTTAGATCTCAGATTAGCTGTCACATAAGAACGACCTCTGCCCAGGTATGCACGCATGCAAAAAAAAAGTACTGATACCGTACAGAGTCGGTACCTAGTGGAGAAAGGAGTAACTACTTGGAAAGGTCGGTAAGGGTAAATGCAGAAAGGTTGTAAACTGTCGGAAAGAAGCTACACAGCTGTTAATTGAAATATTGGAGCTAACAGCTATAACTGTTATTTTATTCAATTGGTTGCTATGGTAATAAATGTAAATACATGTGTTGGTTCATCATTCTAGGCCTAACCTAAGAATTTTTTCCGACTAAATTTACAAATATTGAAATAAAAAAAGGTTTTTATCAAAATGAATTATAGCCTATGTTACTCAGGGATAGTGTAGTTTTTTATTAGTAAAACTATTTTTTCAATCGGTTCAGTCGTGCCAGAGATTACCCCCTACATACAAACAAACAAACTTTACCTCTTTATAATATTAGTATAGAAGTATAGATAATTTGATTTGAACATTTAACATTATTTACCATCTTAGCTTTGGGATTATTATTAATCCTACACCTTTATTATAAAGAAAACATACCATGATTATTTGTATGCGGAAACGGGATTGGCGTGCGGATCACGCAGTGTTTTCCCCTAGTTAATAAAATAAGTAAATGTTGATATTATTTACCACTTAATTGCCTCCAACACAATAAGAGGAATTGTCTTGTTCCTCCACTGCTGTGTATTCATCTTCCAGTTTCAGTTTAATTAATTAATTTTTCGAAAATCTAAAAATAAAGTCAAATATGTTCTCTCCAACCTATTGTATGACTGACTGCTATACTTTTGCTACTTACTGTAGTTCCTTGATTCGTAGAGACATCACAAAAGATCTGTCAAATAGTTTCCACATAATATGTTAACTAGGCGGGTAATAGTGGCGGACCTTGGTTTATTTTAACCTAAATGGAATATTCCTAATTAATTCTTGAGTTTGTTCATTACAAACTTTCATTTTATTCCAATATCAAAACTGTCATTCAAGTATATAAATATTGTAAGAATGTTAATATGTGTATTGTTCACTTTGTGTTACAGCCTGGAATACAGTATACAGTGAAGTCCAGCAAGGGGCACAAGGTATGTTTCAACTTGTTGTGAAGTAGCTATTCAAAATGTTTAGAAATGCTTTACATTATTTTTATTAAATTATAAGACATGAACGGGCTAACAAAAACAATGAAATAATAATTCGACCACGCAGCTGAACCGCTGACGTGAGTTGATCAAATTTCCAAAATTAAGTTTATACGATAGGCCTATGTTTTAGGGTTTCAACCAACAATTTGGGAAATAGGTCTATTCACGACGGTGCTGAATAGCTGCAAAATGGCATGCACGCCATTCCGCATATTGGGAGTATTTTCAATACACAAAGCATTGCGTGCTTCGCACGCCAACCCCACGGTAGGATCCACCATACGGCTTTGAACCGGTTACTTCTATGGTACTTTACGTTTTGATCGATTTTGGGGGAACCAAGCGAGTTATAAGGTCGTGTAAAATAACAAAATGTGCAGAATAACATCCTACATTTATATTTGTAGAAAAAATTCGAAAACAAATTCACTCTCGTAGAAAAAATCTAAAAAAATAGTTACTTCCGGTCAAAAAACGTGTTTACGATTGTTGGATTTTTTTTACCAACGAACCCGTCCGAGCGACGTAGACAACCAATATGTGTACTAAATATAAACCAAATCGGACTTCCTGTTTTATGATTTTTCAAATCTCGGGAAGAGATCTCCTTCAGATCCGAAAAAACGTTTTTATAATCAATCATGCAAATTTTATTACAGTAATTTTAGTTTTAATTCAAGAACTATATTATATTAGCAAAAACATTTGTTAAATAGTAAATGTGTAAATGTATGTAGATACCATTGCTACGATTGGAAATCCTGTTTTAATTTGCGTAAACACTCTTTCCACTGTTTTAGTTTTTATGAAGTTTTTTCACCCTATTTCATGCTTACTTTAAAAGTCTAGTCGGTTGTGATGGGTTTTTAACCAGAGTCAACCTCTAAACACATAGAATCAACAATTTGAGCAGAACTTCTCGACACGCAGGCATAATGGGCACTTACCAGACACATTTATTTATAACATCGATACAATAGAACCTCGGTATTAACCGAGGTGAATTTAAAAAAAAAAAAACTTGTCAGAACCAATTCGATCAACTTGAATTGATTTCGATGAAGAATTCAGCTTGAGAGGATTTCTCATTGAGTAAATTTACAATAAAAACGTTTGTGTTAGATTGAACAGAAAGAAAACAAAACATTCGTTCGCCGTGTACATCCTGAAAATATTACCGCTATTTAGCCAACGTTAATATGGGTGACGTTTAGGGGACGGGTACTATAGTGAATGACGAAGCAGTCTTAGGCCCGTTTGCATTCCCCTCCTCGTGGCATCGTATTTAGGACTCACCATCCTTTCCCACGAGTTGTTTCTTCCCCCTGCTACTGTATTTTGTTCTTTTGTTTTTATTCGGTGTCGGTGTTAAACTTTGTGCGAGATAGTCTCATTATGAGTGGAAAGTGAAAGTGTGTTGTTTTAGCTTTGAATAAATAAACGGTACCAGATAACTGCCACGTATACTTTCTCCCAGTTGAAACTTCATACCTTCCCAAGAGTAGCATAGGAGGTGGTCATTTAGAATTGCAAAAGTAGGACATACGATGGAAAATATTAAATGCATGTAACACACATCCATATTATATTGTTATATTATAATATTATTATTAAAACTATTCGATCGATTTCGAACAAATTTGCACCAAACATGTCAATTAGGCCTGTATAGATGCACGAAAAAAGGTTTTGAAAAACGACTCCCTTTTTGACCAAAAACCCCCAAAAATCAGTTATATTATTATTATTACCTAAACAAGAATTTTTAGAAAGATGTGATATTTTGCATAAAATTAAGGGCTACAAATAAGCAAAATTTTATCAAAATCGTTAGAGCCGTTTTTGAGAAATTTGGATTTTTCTCATTTTTTGTTTTGTAAAACCTCTTAAAAATGGTATGGTCTCCAGCTGTGTACACATCCTAACAGACATCACCAAAAAACCACTTTTTTGGGTTCAGGGAGCACCAAAACAAATAATTCCACCAAAAATATTTTTGAGTTCAGGGAGCACCAAAACAAATAATTCCACTAAAAATTTAAATTAGAAAATTTGGACGAAAACAATACTTTCTCCATATACTATGTATAGGGGAGAGAAAGTAAAAATGGGAAGCAATTAAACGATTCAATAAGAAAAGTGGCCAATGATTTTAGGTGTTGGGGAAGTGACTGTCGGGGATTGGAGAAGTATTGAAAAGTGAATATCTCAACGGTATTCAAATAAATTAGAGGCTAGAAAATCAATGAAAAAACTTCAGAGGCATTATTTTTGTGGTTTTTATTGCAGTAGCTTACTGTATCCAAATTCTTTCATTTGAGTACATTATCAAACCTGCTTTGTTTATTTAAAGCCAAATGAAATAGATTTTGAAGTAATTATGGCCGGGGCAGTAGACAGATTTTACAGGCCCAGGCCAAAACTGCTTCGCCGGGTCCCCTTTCGCAATAATATTGTTCTAAAAATCCCTTGTTGTTTACCTTATAACTTCCGGTCTGCCTGTCATGGTCGAATTGTTGCGCGTAGGCGTATGTATTCGAGCAATCGCATTGAGGGAGTCAGGTGTTTAACTAATTTAATTTGGGTTAAGTCGCTGTTGAGTTCTTATTACACTTTTGGGATGGTGGAATGGTGGTACAGTCTTTATTTATTCTCTTGTCTGTGCTGGTACGAAGAAGAACTAAATGAGTGGAGGGTGGGAAAACAAAGCATAAGACAAGAAAAGTACAGATAGTGCAGGGGGCAGTAGTGTTACGCTATGGTGTGTTGACAAGTGTTTAGTATAGAAGGGCGTTGAGTCACAGGCCCTGCCAGTGTCGTGTTCAACATTCCTCAAAGCTCAACTTCGCCACCACTTTATACCTAACGTTGCAAAAACTAACGTTATAACATCAGCAGCTTTCTTTTCTTATGCGCAGGCTTAGTGGGCCTCCCTAAAGCCATCTGAGGGCCCAGGCCCCGGGCAAATGGGACCCGGGAGAAAACCGGTCTGACTACGGCTCGGAGTATGGCTCCGAATAAGCCTAAAACAATGTAAATTGGCGGGAACTCGCACCTCATTGGTTTTCTCACGGCCGACCATATTATCCGTTTTTTTGGTTACCCGAGGTTTGCCCGGTCCCATTCACCTCGTATAATCGAGGTTCTACTGTACTAAAATCTCAAGATACAAAATTAACTTAGCCTAGGCCTAGGACCTTAGCAAACAAAATGCTTATTAGTGAATTTCCATTGGAAAAATGAGCTATTGCATTGGCCCTTATGGTAAGACTCAAGGCGGGAGTAGCAAATGAGCACTGATCATGGTCCCCAGAAAACGTTTTGGGGTGTCATTAAAAATCATATATGTATATATGTGTTCACACTCTAGCGGGAGCATTTTAAGTCCTACTTGGTACACATATTGGTTGTCTACATAACTCGGACGAGTTCGTTAGCCAAAAAAATCCAACAATCGGAAGCACATTTTTTGACCGGAAGTAACTATTTTTTTATATTTTTCCTACGAGAATGAATTTGTTTTTGAGTTTTTTCTACAAATATAAATGTAGGATGTTATTCTGCATATTTTGGTTTTTTACGCGACCTTATAGCTCGCTTGGTTCCCCCAAAATCGATCAAATCGTAAAATACCATAGAAGTACCCGGTTCAAAGCCATGTGGTGGATTCTACCGTGGGGTTGGCGTGCGAACCACGCAATACTTTGTGTGTTGAAGGTACTCCCAATACGGGGGTTGGCGTGCGAAGCACCCAATACTTTTTGTATTGAAGAGACTCCCAATATGCGGAATGGTGTGCGAACCATTTTGCAGCTATTCAGCACCGTCGTGAATAGACCTATTTCCCAAATTGTTAGTTGAAACCCTAAAACATAGGCCTATAAACTTAATTTTGGAAATTTGCTCAACTCGCGTCAGCTGTTCAGCTGCGTTGTCGAATTATTTTAAACTAAATACCCTTGTACTGTTATATTTTGTAATAAAATACCTGTGCTTTTTTTGCCGTGAGGCAAGGAAAACGGATGTAGGATGAGGAGAAAAATAAGAACTTGTGTTACTAAAACGTATGTAAATGTTGCAATGAAATAATATGCTGTGAGTCGGTCAGTGAAAAGCCAGGACATGAATTACCAAAATTCTGTAGAAATCCTGTTTTGTACCATTTGATAAGAATGTTTGCTATTTGACGCAACATTTTAGCAATGCCACCAATCAATCAAGCATAATATCATTTAATGTTTCCGGAGAAAACCAATAACTGGTACAACCATCAAGCTGTAACATAATTGTTGCAACATGATGCTGCAGTACGAGTTTGGAAATATTAAATTTTACTGTAAACGTTGCAACCTTTTTTACATCGGCTGTTCTTGTGTTCAAAATATATATTTTTAACCAACCTTTATTATGAATATTTTATAGGTTAATTACCTTAATTTTCACTCCGTCAAACAATCAAAAGTAGCGTCTAAATTAATTACCGGTGTCGATGGTTATACCGTCATCTTCAGATCCATGACAAACATGAAGTTATTCAGCCTTACTATGGTGTTGTATTCTTTCTTTATTGGCACATTTTACATGACATGAATACTTAATTAAACTTATTACAAAGAAAAATTAGAGAATAAAAATTAAATTAGAAACCATTAAGCTAACCCTTTGATGAGCAAACAATTTTTTTTTTTTTAATTTCTGACCCAAAGAGCAAAATTACTTTTTTTTTTATTAAATGGTTGCACAATATTTTTAAAACTGTAAAATAAGTAATAAATTATTAAATTAAATTTTTTTGTGTTTAAAAAAATTAAGATATTTTGGTGAGCAATTTTAGTTTTTTTATTCCTATATACATGCAGGGCTCTATAACAAGGGCTAAACCGTTTCTTTGTTTCTTTGATCTCGGCACTGTGCTGCCAGTGTCACTCTGACGTCACTGTGCTGATAACTGCAATTCTAGAGCAGTGGACTCCTTGTGCACGCAGTCGTTAACTCGCTGTTGTAACTCGACGGAAAAGCTTCAGTAAAATAAAACTTAGATATTCTTAATCTACATAAACTACGGATTCTAACAGTATAAAAAACTTTTATTTTAACAGGCATTTCGAATTTTAATAATTGAAAATATTTGAGAATTATCACTGACTGACATGGAAAAGTGAGACGTATCAAACAACTGTACGTCGGGAGTGGCAGCAAGGCACCTCCTCGCGCTCATTTAAAAAACGATTTCATAATGATGTAATCATTTTATCGCAAATCGGTGAATTGGATAGTTTAGATCAATTCATTGGCTACAACTTTCCCGCTGGAAGTTTGTTTATAACTCAAAAATAAAAAATTTCCTCGCTTAGTAACTTTTCCATGTCAGTCTGTGATAACTCTCAAATATTTTCAATTATTAAAATTCGAAATACCTGTTAAAATAAAAGTTTTTTATACTGTTAGAATCCGTAATTTATGTAGATTAAGAATATCTAAATTTTATTTTACTGAAGCCTTTCCATCGAGTTACAACAGCGAGTAAACGACTGCGCGCACATTACTGAAATATTACCAGCTGGTGTGTATCAGCATAGTGACGTCATAGGCGATCGATACTGGGTCACTGTAAATGATCAAAATGGTATAGCCCTTGTTATAGAGCACTGGTATATACATGACTAGCTGGCCCGATCCGGCTTTGCACGGATAGACAAATCAAAGTTAAATGTATATTACAAAAAAAAATATATCAATAAATAAAATATTATACTATGTATTTCTTATGGAGACTTTTAGTAACTTTGGCCCCTCCAAACCCCCCTTAAATTTTGAATTTTTTTTAAACCTTTCTTAACGAGCACCTAGAGGGCCCTAGGGGAAGCTACATACCAAATTTCATTCCAATCCGTTTGGTTGTTTTTGAGATTTCGTGACTGGAACATCTGCTGCAGCCTATGTATGTCTTTTTAACATTTTGTATTTGTATTTTATTTTCATTTGGACATTAGTTTTTCATTTGATAATACAGTAGATGCCTTTTTTCACAACTTTGACCACGTTTTCATTGATTTCACCATATTACCATACGTTTCCTTCTCGATTTTTTACAGATCCGAGTTTTCGCTTATCCAACGTACCCTCGGTTTACATTAATTACCTCGGATAACCGCGGCTCTACTTATGTTTTTAATATTAATTGAATTTCAGTATAGTACATAAAGGAGGTACTTGTTTTTCCAAATTCTCTGGTTGGTTAACCTGTACCTACTCCGGTTCTAATTGATCCGACTTAACGAGTTTCTACTGTATTGACTAGCCTATGTTGTGCTGATATTGATATAATCTAGGTAAAATTTTCAACCTGGTTTTCGGTATAGCTTGTGGCGCAAGTTTAACCTTTGCCCTACTACAGTTTATTTAAATGTGTATTTTTTTTTTTTCAGGAAATGGGAATGTTGGATACTACCATGAGCCAAACTTCAAATTGAAAGGTGAGTTAAACGGAGATCAGCCTAGAGAAACAAGACAAAAACAGATCAGATACAGCCAACATTGAACTTAGTCGAGGTTAGAAGAATCTTTTGGTGAAGGGTTTCGTAGAATGATCAGCTTTTTAGTTTACTGAAATAGAAAATTATGTTTCGTTTCGTTCCATTTTTATTTAGTTTTGTATGATAAACATATTGCATAAGACGAGTTATCAAAACAACATGTAAGTTACCTTTACATATAACTAAAATTTAAGTGGCAGTCTACGATTTCGAAATAAATCCTTGATTTATTGGTTGATCACACTTTACCAAAACCTAAACATGCATTTTTAAAAAAATTTGTGCGTCTGTCTTCCTGTCTGATGTTTGTTTGTCCAGGCTAATCTCCGAAATGGCTGGACCAATTTTGACGAAACTTTCATTTGCATGTAGAGGATTTTTTAGAGATTAACTTTTTATAGATTAATTTAGACTACTTTTAATCACAGAAATATTTAGGGTTAATATTTTTTTTTTTTTAATTAATTATGGCCAAAATTAGGGATTTTGCGAACAGGCGTGACCGTTTTAAATAAAACAACTGATTTGGATCAAAACCTTAACACTTTGGCAAGATCTTCTATGTTTTAATTTACTATTAATTTATCGTGCGTTTTATAATCTTTGTAAACGTGTTTTGTTGTGTATTTGTACGTGTGAACTGTATTCACCATTGATTTTTAACATTACCTTATATGATCTGATGATGGGTTCGTGCAGCCCGAAACTGCAGTAATCGTTGAAATCAACAGTGGATTAGTGTGATGTGCCGGAAAAAAAAATTAATATAAATTTATTTATAAATCTGGTAAGATTGGTAACATGACCCAGAGTAAATTGCACAGTGTGGTTAGTTCGAGGCTTCTTAGAGGCCTGATTAATTATCCAGTAGCGTTAATTTACTCATGGCAGAACCACCAGCTTTTCGGAAAAACTTGAGTCTGTGACAATTCAACTTGTATTGAATATTTCACTCGACTAAAAATCATCTAATCGCAATAAAACAAAATCCGTTGGGAAGGAAATGATTTAAACTTTAATTTTTGTATTTAAAATTTGTTCGTTCATCAGTCTAGTCCTAACCTAAAATTATTGTGTGTGTATTTATTTAACATACATCTAATAGTTTTAGGTTAGGCCTAGAAAGTAATTTTTTAAGTGTAGGCCTAACCTAAAATTATTACATGTATGAGGCCGTTACGGCGGGTAAAATAAATTAAACACACACGCAATAATTTTAAGTTAGGCCTAGACTGATAAAAGAACTTTTTATGTTTATTGAATGTATTTACAATAAATGGACATTTAACTATGTTTACCATCTTAGCTTTGATGTTATAATTCATTCTACACCTTTATTATAATAACATTAAACGTATGGAAACAGTAAATATTTGTATAAAAAACAATCTAATAATAAACGGCAATTGAAAGATTAAAATTTTGTGTGTATGTTGCCGTTAAGGCTGGTAAAATAATTGAAGAAAAGGCGTGATGAACTTCGTTCCTGACGGGTGGGGTCCCACAGCCGCACACATTTACTCTTTTATAATCCTTTTTGTTTGTTTCGTTCTTTAGAAGAAACTAATTAGGCCAACAAACTGTATATACAAACGGGTCTATGTCTATAGGGATTTTCGACATAGTAAATATACAATTCATTACAAGATGTAGGCCCATATAGTGGCTAGTACTTCACGGTGATCAAAAGAGTATAGCGCACAGTTGTATAGACTTATTTGTCTTATTTAGTAGCAATAAATGAAAAATATACTTAAAGTATATTATAGGCTTGGTTTTGTATTAAATTTGTTATACTAATAAGAAGTATCAATGTACATTATTATTTCTATAATAAAAACATATCTCTTAAGTTGTAAACATCCTTAAATGATTCACATAGTTGTTGCAGGTTACAGCTGATGGACCAAATCAGCTGTTACTTGTTAACAAATATATCAAACAATATAAACTTGCACATAAGCAATAGCCTACTATTTTGTTACTTACGGACATCCACTTGCTTTTATAGAAGTTGATTTGATATGTTGTTTTATAAACACTCTCCAAAACTACAGTTTTGGTAAAGCAACAAGTGAATAACTTTGTATGTATTGTTTCAGATTTTCAACCATTTGATTTAGACGCTTGGTGGGGCCGTCGCGTTCACCAAAACATCACGGCTCAGCCTTCGTAGCTGATCCAGTAACTTACAAGGAATTTTGATGATGCGTCATTCATCTTTTGTTCATTTTATGTTTCAAGTTTTATATCTTAACTTTATTTTTACTAAGAAATGTGCGACAGTATGTAGATTTTGTAAACGTGTAATCCTTCAGATTTCCGACGTCTAATCAGTATTTTCTAACCCTGTGTTTTATCGTTATACCTAACATTCCACCTTTAATTTTATTTTTGTTTCAGTTTATATTACAATTATGTAATATAAAATGTGTAAGTTTTATTTCATTGTAAGATGATGCCACACTGTTTTACAGTATGTGTTGTGTTATGTATTACCTGTGTAGGCAAAATAAAGTATAATTACATGTCTTACCAACAAGTGCTTTTTTTGCCTCCTTTTTTTATATAATAATAATCCATGTAGCATTGGCATGTAATCAGCTGTTGTAGAAATCAACCACAGCTGCTTTGATTTCAGTACTGTTTATTTTATTGCATACCGTATCTAAAAAGAATACGTCCCCAAAAAAAAAAAGCCCTGTTGTAAAAATTTGCCTGCAAGAAAACCTCCACAGTTGAAAAAAGAATTGATATGAATACAATCCCGCCAAAGGAGCATGCTCAGTGCTTCCGCGCCTCGGTCTTAAATGTGCACATAGAAACCTATGTAAAATAGTAAATTTCTCTCTTCACTGATTTAATTGACGGAGAGCTTCAAAATTCTTTTCAACGCTGTTTGGCGGGAAATTGAAATATCTTTCAACTCCGTTTGCCAGAGAAGTTGAAATTTCTTTCAATCCTGTTTGTCAGGGAGCTATTATAAAGGAAGTAGGGGACGAGAAGATAAGATTACTAGGGTTCAGAGATTTTACTAATGAAGCTCCCCACTAAACAGCTTTGACACAATTTTTAAGCTCTCCGTCAATCAGCTTCGTTAGTATTTTGTATTTATATACGTTATAAAAATATATTGTTTTTTAATTGTTTTTATTTCATATTAATAGATCAAATAATTTAGAAGTTATTAATATTATAGTGAAGAAATTAATAATGGAATATGTTTATATGTTATACGAAGATGTACGAATGTTTTTCGAACCTAAACGAATAGGTATCCCTTCTTTAAATTTGTATAAACGAATATATTGATGATAAACAATTGTATTTATATACAGTTTATAACCTCAAAGCAAACCTTTTTAACGTATTATATCATATCTTAGTTCTATAACTTATATTTAAAAAATAAAAACTTCACAAGAAATTATAACGATTGAAGTTGTAATGTAAACATAACCCCAAAGTATAATCTACAATGGGTTTTGTTTAAGTATTACAGGTGATGGATGAAATCAGCTGTTATATTAAAATTTTAACAAATAGGCCTAGTATTTTTGAATTTGGAATCAGTAAAAAATAGTTCAAATTAACTGAAATAATGACGAAATACGTGACCTCATTTCCCAATTGAATTAACTGGGTATTTTTGAATTATGAACAAAAAACATTTTTTTAAGAATTAATAAACCATTGTGTAATCATTTTCAGCGTTTTAAAACAGTAAATAACTCGTCTTCTACTGAACATAGCCTATCGAGTGTAGATTTTGATCACTTTTTCAGGGGTCCCCATTGAACAACTCTGACAAAATCTTGACCCTTTCTAACCAACCCATAAAAACTAACCCCCCATTTTAGAGCGGGGTGAGTTTAAATTGCACAAAATGCACTTTCTTGGAACATATTGAAAGTGTGTGCAAAATCTAACCTCGATCCGTTATTTCTGTGAGGCAACCCCGTTGAAAACAAGAAGTAGAAACATTTTTAAAGTAGCGATTTTCAAACATTCATAACTTCGGCATCTGATGGTCCCAAGAGTTAAAATTTGGTACACGTCCTCAGGGGTATTTTGAAAATGGGTACGCAAAATCAATACCAGTGGGTGGGGGTGACAATCCGTACTCCCATTTGGGGGGGGGGGGGGCAAACTGCACAAAAGGCCCTTCGTTGGAGCATAATGAACATGTGTGCAAAATCTAAGCTCGATCCATTAAGTTTGTGAGGCTATAGCCGTGTCAAAGAACAAGAAGTAGAAAAACTTAAAAAATAACGATTTTAATACTTCCATAGCTCTGTGATCCGATGGTTCCTAAAATTAAAATTTGGTACACGTCCTCAGTGGCCCCTCCAGAATTGGTGTACGAAATATCAACACGTTGACCCACAGGGCGTCGAGGTAGGAGAGGGTGAAAACCCGTACTTGATCTGTCGCGTAAACAGTGTTCTTGGTCGACGTCTCGATTTTCTTAGCGGGCGTTATTATTCTGACTGGATTTAATAGGCAAAACTATTAAAGGAATATGAAATGAAATAACTCCATAAACAATCTTTTGAGCAAAAAATAATCATTATTAGCAAACATGTGATTCTGTACATAGAGAAGCTATATATATATACAATTTATATAAAAACTACGAACACATGTGACATACGGTAGAATTAAATACAATATACTTTTGACAACCTCATACACTATAGTAGATGTAACAATCTCCCATGCTTTACATAATTATATCATGGCTAAAAAACAAACTAATAAATAAATACAACACTCATTAAGGACAAATAATTTAACAACAAAATTTTAAAATAATATCACTAAAATAATACCAGATCTAGAACTTGCCAACTTTACAAAATACATTTTCAATTCAAGTAAAAAATGAGTATTCAGATCTAAGTGAAAGAGCTTTAAAGATACTGCTTAATTTCCACACAACATTCATGGGTAAAATGGTGTGTTCTCCCTGTAATCAAAAACATATATATGAACCAATTACAGGTACTATAGTAATCACTTTCAGACTAGCCCTTACTCTCTAAGGTCTAACATAATCAAATTATTGGTGAAATGCCGCTGTGCCATTCTTCGCACTACAAAGTTCAAATCAATTTTAAAAAAAAAACCCGTAAGCAGCACTGCCGCATTACTATAGCCGAATTTTCTTATCAGGGAATACCTAGTATTATATAATGAGAGATTCCTATGCATTTTGTTCCTTGTTGCGGAAATTGTTCCAAATATATCTTTGCACAGGATTATAGTAAATTTAATTGTCTTTCGAATGATATAGCTCACAAATTGCACTTGGGTTTATGAGTGGGAGAAATTGTGTAATTACCTTACATTGATAATACAAAAAACATTTATCAGGAGATTTCTATCAGTTTTGTTCTTTGTTCCGGGGATGGTACCTGAATTACCTTTGCACAGGATTGTAGTAAATTTAATTACCTTTCGAACAATATAACTCAAAAATTGCACCGGGCTTATGAGTGGGAGAAATTGAGCAAAAACTTTACACAGATATAGTGAAGAAATCATTTATCAGGAGCTTCCTATCAATTTTGTTCTTTGTTCCGGGGACTGTACCTGAATTACCTTTGCACAGGATTGTATTAAATATAATTACCCTTCGAACGATACAGCACAAAAACTGCACACGGGCTTATGAGTGGGAGAAAGTGACAAAATCATTTGTTTGGAGCTTCGTATCAATTTTGTTCTTTGTTCCGGCGACTGTACCTGAATTACCTTTGCACAGGATTGTAGTAAACTTAATTACCTTTAGACCGATATAGCTCAAAATTGGACATGGGCTTATGAGTGGGAGAAATTGAGCAAAAACCTTACACGGATAGTGAAAAAATCATTTAGCTTTGTATCAATTTATTTCCTTGTTCCGAGGACTTTACCTGAATAACTTCTGCACAGGATTGTAGTAACTTTAATTACCTTTCGAACGATATAGCTCAATAATTGCACACGGGCTTATGAGTGGGAAAAATTGAGCTAAAACTGTCATGGATAATAACAAAATCATTTATTTGGAGCTTACTATCAATTTTGTTCCTTGTTCCGGGGACTGTACCTGAATTATTTTTGCCCAGGATTGTAGTAAATTTAATTACCTTTTGAACGATATAGCTCAAAAACTGCACACAGGCTTATGAAAGGGAGAAATTGAGCAAAAACCTCACACGGATAATGAAAAAAATCATTTATTATATAGGAGATTCCTATCAATTTTGTTCCTTGTTCCGGGGACTGTACCTGAATTACTTTTGTTCAGGATTATAGTAACTTTAATTACATTTCGAAAGATATAGCTCAAAAATTGCACACGGGCTTATGAGTGGGATAAATTGAGCAAAAACATTACACGGATAATGAAAAAATCATTTATCAGGAGCTTCCTATCAATTTTGTTTTTAGTTCCAGGGACTGTACCTGAATTACCTTTGCAACAGATTGTATTAAATTTAATTACCTTTCGAACGATATAGCTCAAAAACTGCACACGGGCTTATGAGTAAGGGAATTTGTGCAAAAACCTTACACGGATAGTGACAAAAATCATTTATTTGGTAATTCTTATCAATTTTGCTCTTTGTTCCGGGTACTGTACCTGAATTACCTTTGCACGTAATTGTAGTAAACTTAATTACCTTTCGACCGATATAGCTCAAAATTGGACACGGGCTTATGAGTGGGAGAAATTGAGCAAAAACCTTACACGGACAATGAAAAAATCTTTTATCGGGAGTTTTCTATCAATTTTGTTCCTTGTTCAGGGGGCTGTACCTGAAATACCTTTGCACAGGATTGTAGTAAATTTAATTACCTTTCGAACGATATAGCTCAAAAATTGCACACGGGCTTATTAGTGGGAGAAATTGTGCAAAAACATTACACGGATAATGAAAAAATCATTTATCGGGAGCTTTCTATCAATTTTGTTCTTTGTTCCAGGGACGGTACCTGAATTACCTTTACAACAAGATTGAATTAAATTTAATTACCTTTCGAATAATATAGGTCAAAAACTGCACACGGGCTTATGAGTGGGGGAAATTGCGCAAAAACCTTACACGGATAGTGAAAAAATCATTTATTTGGATATTCTTATCAATTTTGTTCTTTGTTCCGGGTACTGTACCTTAATTACCTTTGCACATAACCGAGGACTTTACCTGAATAACTTTTGCACAGTATTGTAGTAACTTTAATTATCTTTCGAACGATATATCCCAAAAATTGCTCACGGGCTTATGAGTGGGAGAAATTCTGCAAAAACCTGACATGGATAATTAAAAAACCATTTATCGGGAGTTTCCTATCAATTTTGTTCCTTGTTCCGGGGACT
>JAGFPH010001006.1:60853-77314 GCA_018207615.1 Philaenus spumarius | reverse complement strand
TAATATTCGGACGTCGTATTCTTTTGCGGACATTTTGTCACTATATTAAATTATATTTCAACAATGGTAGTTCATACAATTTTCACAAATTGTAATCGGGCATTGATTTTTCGTGGACATACGCTGTTTTCATATACTAAACAGCTTTCTTTTTATCCAATTATAAAAATAATCGTATGCAGCCTAGACATTTTTGGCTTACACAAATACTGTTTAGCAAACAAATTTTATATTTTTATTAAATATGTGTTAAGGTTGGTGAATTACTCTTTATTTGTGTTATTTTATTATATTTGATGCTTTTATTTTCATTTTTACAAAGGCTTGGTAATTTAGTAAAATATTTTATTACAAGTTGTGTTTTCATATTTATTCCACAATTCCCATAGGCTTACTTACTTGATTAAAATTTTGTAGCTTGTTTTTAGAAATTTTATATTTTTTATAACTGTTGAAATTTAATTACCAATGCACTTTATATTGTTATTTGTTTAACTTTTATTATTGTAAAAATAATAATATAAAGTGTATTGGTGATTTAATTTCAACAGTTATATGAATTAGGAGGCAATCACCATTTTGGTGATAGGTTAAAAGATTTTTGATAAATTTCAGTTCTCTAATAGTAACCCCTAGTCTATTTAACAACCCTCAAGTAATGAAGGTCAGTACAAACTTGTTTAAGAAAACAAAAAAAGTTAGAATTATCAATCTGAAATAAAATGCACAGTGCAAGAGTCTTCAAGAAGTATACATAGGTATGTCTTATAAAATTGTTCACTTATCTTAAAAATAATATATTTTAATAGAAACATGTGAATCCAAACCTTATGTTCTTTGTCTTTTGTAACTTTCACAAAACAAGTTTTGGTTGAGGAATTTGTTGAAATTTGATGAAATGAGAGTACTTATTTGACTTATTCTCAGTTGACCACTTTAATATTAAATATATTAATATTTAATATTAGTTGAGCACCGAATGGCGTGTAATATGCATATAAGGATAACCAGGAAAATCATTGAGAAACCTGGAAAAACCTGGAAATAACCAGGAATTTCAAAAATCACTTTTGGTAGACACCCTGAATACTGTAAACTTTTTTCATTTGATTCGCAGCGAGACGCCGCAGGAGTGGAGCCTCTAGTGTAATACAATTTTTGAAATGGACGACAATAATAAAAGTGAAAATTCAAACAAACACAGTCTGCCAGTAAAGTCATGGCTACTATGTTTTGGAATACAAAGTTGGTATTGTCGGCCTGCTGGACCACAATAAACGCTGACAGGTACTGAGAAAAACCGATAAAACCCATACGAGCAGAAGAAGAGGAACAAGCAAGGGCATAAGCACTATCCACGACAACATTCCCCCCAACCCGCCAAACCGTCGCTCTTGTTAAGTTAAAAGAAGATTTGGCCGGAAGGCGATTCAGCTCCAACGACAAGGTGAAAGATTAGTTTAACGCTTTCTCAAGGGCATGGCGGGAGTTGGTAACTGTCCCAGCGTCTACAAAAACCTAAGTGCTGGTTAAGCAGAAAAATAGATAAATGTTCAACCTTTAAAATAATGTAAATATTATAGAAAATAAAAACTGGAGACTTTACTTTTGGGATTACTCTTGCAATTTGTCTTATCATAAGATGGTATTCCTATTCGAAAGTTTCGAGTACGCTTAAAATAGGCAAGATTCCAACTGTTTTAAAAGAAACTTCAAGTTGATCTTAAGTTTCGGCCGAAAATGCCGGTCGTGTATTCCAGTGGACGTTAACCTTTACAGTTTAAAAATGGTTTGGCCCTTATTAAGTTCATGCAAGGTTGTTTTTGTAGAGAAAAATTAATTTATACATTGATATAATGTTTCTTATAATAAATCCTAATATCTGTTTAAAAAAATATCATGTAAAAAAATTGCAAATAATAACAAGTATATTTAAACCAAACTGACCTGGAGATTGTTATTCGTAACAGGGCTATTACACGTTCTAGACTCCGAGTTACACTTTGAACGGCAATCAAACATATGACAATCTGAGTTTATTCGACAAGTTCTTCCATCGGCCGTCATTGTATTGACAATAGCTTTCGGAAAGACGACGTCCAAATCAATGAACTTCATCTTGCCACTGTTAGGAGAAAGGCCAAAGTGTATAGGCTTTATATCACATAAGCTTAATCCTTCGGTTAAAACGGAATCTATTTCTTGTAGCAGATCCAGGATGAGAACGGAAAGGTGAACACGTGAGGCCCAGTTTGCTTTACTGTGATCATCCGATAACATCTGCCAGAAACAAAATAACAAACGGTTTACTTACTTTTTTTAGCAAATACTAGCAAGGAAAACGAAAAGGTTGTTTGGCATCTGTGCTAAGAATAAAAATGACTTCAAGTACTTGCTAGCCCATTCTTACAGTCTTTAACCCTCCAACCGGTTAAGCATTATCAGGGTTTTTGCAAGTAAATTTTTTTAAAACCAAAACAAATTACGTTTTTTAAACTAATTATTAAGTATTATATATATGATTTTATTCAGAAAATTATGAAGAATATTATTGCAGAGAAATCAAACTTACCAGTGTAATAGCCTGAGGCCGTATTGATGGAATTCCTCACACAAAAGATTACTTTGAACACATTTACAAGTATTGGGTTATGTAAAAGCAAACAAAAATGTCTTTATCAGTTACGTTATATACAAAATGTGCTGATCAAAAATATATAAAATTTTTACTATGTTGCAAGTAGTGTAAAACTAAAAAAAAAATGAATTAATATACTACATACAGTAGGGTTTTGCTATTCTGAACCCTGCTAATCCGAAAATCCGCCTACTCAGAACAGAGTTTAGAAAAAATACCGACTTTATTTAATGTAAAAACAGGAGAAATCAAAAAGATGTTCGTGAAAAAAAGTACATTTATTGTTATACAGTACAAATAAGTTAAATAGAGACATACATAGAACCTACGCTTGATGAAAACGCCTGAAATCAAATTGGAATAAAAGTTTTTCCATCCATTTTGCGGGAAGGAAGTTATCACAACAAACATCCGGTGAAAAAGATACCAGGTCCTTCAAAAAGAAAAAAGGATTAGATACAATAGCTAGGCACTAGTAGTGTTGTTGCCACCAGCCAGTTGCGTTCATCCGTTTTTCTCCTCCGTTTTCGTTATCTCGAACGAATTTTATTTTTTCTCGATCTTTTTTCAAGAAGATGCGGTACTAACACATAGACTGCGGGATAACAAAACGGACAGTTTGGACAATCTATCACTTCCCTTCTGTTTTTAGAAGAAAACAGAATTTTAACGCAACGGAAGGAAAAACGGACGATGTAAACCTACACAAAGACGAGGTCAAGAGCATTTGTTGCATCTTGGTGTGATATGAGTTCAGTTTGAGCGTTCACCTCCTCCTCGCTTTCCTCCGAGCCGAACAACGCTGTATAGAACTGACACTAGCAGATGTCCCCGCACTTAACGTACGCCTTAACAAGTCAATAGGTTGATATTATTCATGAAATCCGCCTATTCCGAATTCCCGCTAAACCGAACAGTGTTCCGTCCCAATTAGTTCGGAATAGAGGGACTCTACTGTACATTATTTAGATGATCCTGTTTATTTGCAGGGAAACCAACCTTCCGTATCACTCTAAAATATTTCAGTGATATGTTATGTATAGAAGAGATCTTCCTCTTTTAAATGATATATAATATGTGTTAAATACATTGAAAATAAGAGCACTACCACAAGATTTAGTAAGCACTGATGTAATGCATCGCGATCTTGACTTTAGCACTAGAAGTACATAAAAATGCGTCTCGATCGCGTCAGCGGTTGGATGGTTAAGGATTCGCTTGCTATGACTATGAGCTGTTGTTCAATAATTAGATATTTTAGGCCCCAAATTTTGCAGACCGTTTTGAAATACTCCCGACTTTAATTAAGCATAGTGAAAAATTGTCTATTATTCATACAGTTTATAATAGTAGGATTGTTATTTAACTATTTTTTACAATTTAATACTATTATAATATTTTATTACGTTATTACTTAACTACTAAAAATGATCCTCATCAAAACAATACAATTGTATATACAAATTACTTTACAAATTTAGATTATCTTTAATTTTCCTAAGATTCCACAACTGCAAAATAGGGACTCAGCACTTAGGTTAAAAGATTAGGGGGAAATTTTTTTAAATGGATTAACCTAAAAAATTCAGAAAAAAAGCTTTAAGAGTGAACATACATAGTGAATTTCTCTTTACATCCTTATTTGACCATGAACAATATTAATTGAGTAGGGACAACCTGGGTAAAAATAAATGGAACTTATTTAGTTTCAACTCTTTAATTGAAAAAATAAGTTGAAAGAAAGATCTTTGTGAGACTGAAGTATTTGTTAAAGTATTTGAAAGTTTTTATTATAAATAAAAGCGAACTACAGTAACTAATTAGGTTCTAGTTAATATTTTTTTCTATTTTGCTATGTACAATACACTGTAATGAAATGTTGCCAACCCCTATACCTACAATATTTCAGCATATACATTAAAACAATAAAAAGGTTTTTTCAACATTTTGTCTTAGTTTCAGAAAAAAAAAACATTAAAAATCATTGACAGAATTAAGAAAGACATAGCAGTGCAAAATGTTGTAAATACTCAAAAATACCTGGAGCGTACCATTTACTTTTTTTTTAGTTTTGAAGGATAAATATTGTTGCTAATTTCAATTTAAGGCATCAAAAGACTATGTTTCAGTCCTTGTTTGCCCAACACTTCATCAAAACATCAAAAAATGTTGTACCAACCTCACAAACTAAAAATACCCTCGTTTTGGGTATTTAAATGACCATTGGGTAAATACCCAATTTATATTTACCTTCCCACTGGGTATTTACCGGCCCAAATCACTAAACTTTATAAGATAAAAATAAATGCTACAATCTGCTGATTTCTATTTATTTATTTTCGCTTTTGGACAAATATATTTCATTTGTGAAGAAATGCGAAATAATAATTCAACAGCAATACACTACAATTAAAATTAAACAAATATAAAAAATATCAGCTTTTAACAAAATACAAACACCATAAATTACAAAAATATTACAAATTAATAAACAAGATAAAAAATTATACACACTCAACATTTACTTAGACGTAGGACAGAGTGAAGTCAGCAAACCTCAATCCTCTAAGGCTTCAAAACAAAACTAATCCACTCAACAAAAAAGAGACTCTTTGAGTCTGAATTAAATTTGTTTCTTGTGTAAATTACTTTTAGACTCTGAGAGTTTATTAACGTTTTGCTCCATAGGCGAACACAGTAATTTGTGGCAACATCGCTAATTTGTCGTTCCGCTCCACTGTCGGACTCATTCCAACACACGTTTCAATTAATATGATATCTATGTTCCAAACTAGTGTAGAATCTGTGGTTTTCGGTCTAAGGAGACTTCAATGTTGTTAAAACAGTTTAGAAGCCATCGACAGATTATATATTTTTGACAGATTATATTTTAGGGGATGGAATACAGTAGAATCCCTCTAATCCGTCACCTTGGGAACTAGGGGTATGGTCAGAACGCAAAATTATCAGAAAATTATCCGCTGAAAAAACCGAACGCCATGACGGGTTTTCCAACAATCAACGGTTCACTCCTGACATGATAAAAAAAAACACACAACGTAAAACAAATACACTGTAACGAACATAGAAGAACACTGTCATAAAACCAACGAACAGTACATTGTACAATGTAGATGCGTTCCGGCAATGTGCCATATAAAACGAAACCGCGTATAACGGGGACTATTTATAGACTAAAAACGGGATAGCCAAAAATAGAAAGTCATACACCTTAGTATTGATATTGATCAAGTAGGCTTATATTAAAATGGATTTTAGTAATTAAAACAAACAATTTTGTTTTTCAAATTAATTTTTGAATTTTTCTAACATAAAAGCGAGATAGCATAAAGCGGGTCCGCGTTTAACGACTGCCTGTAAACACTAACTGCACAGTACAGAAAAAAAAACACGCACAACAACAGAAACGACACCAGAGATGACGGAGCACTAAAGCGGACAAGCAATAACAGCACGTAAACAACAATGGCACGACGGGATGTAAGTCACTAATTTCGGCTCGTACACGGTCGGATTAACCAGAGCGACGGACCAGCCGAGGGCAGACGAGAGGGGTTCTACTGTATATTTTATATCTCTCTGAAGTTGAGCAGCTGTTTGCCAGTCATGATCGAGAAATGTAACTAGCATCGTCTGTTGTCTTGTAACTTTTGTTTACATTTTTTCAAGTGGTGTTTTTATTATACGTTATTATTTTGCAGATTTGTAAAGCTTTTTGTGTATTTTTTTTTTATGTATATAATGTAGAGAACTTGTTTTTGTTTTATTTTGTGTTGAGACATTTAATGGCAACTTTTTAACTATATGTTACCATGGTTATATACCATTATTTCCCAAAAATGTTATTGTTAAAATAAATAATATAAATACAATTTTTGACATATTTACTGTAAAAAGAATTTTCAAAGCTCAATCAATTTTATTACTACTTTTAAGTTCATAAAAAAACTATTTTTTTTACTTGTTTGACCTAATATATTCAAAATATTCCTACTCAATAAAAAGATGTTGTTAAAATTCAAGACTATTTTTAAAATTATTTATAATAGCACGTTTAGTGTAAAAAAGTATTTTCAAAGCTCTAAACTCTACAACTTTTTGAAACACTCTGTACAGGGTGTTTCAAAAAGGACTTTACAACTTTATAAATTCATATAAATTTTATTAAACAAGGTACAGAGCTAGTTTTGGTGTTATTTTAAAGGAAAAAACTTCAAGTTTTTTTACCTTAAACTAAAGATGTTCTATGTGGCTTCCGTTGGTTATTCTGCAGACATCCCATCGGTAGTCGATTTCTTCCCAGACTCGCACTATCATTTCAGGTGTAACTTGCTCAGCAGTAGCGTAAATTCTTGCTCTACGTTCAGGTAGAGTGGCCGGCAAAGGAGGTACATACACCATATCTTTTATAAAACCCCAGAAAAAAAAATCTAGCGGTGTCAGGTCTGGGGAACGGGGGGGCCATGCAATTGGCGCATCACGGCCAATCCATTGACCTGGGAAGCGGTCATTTAGAAAATCCCGGACGTCAGTCAGATAGTGTGGTGGTGCGCCATCTTGCATAAAGAAAACATTACGTTCTCGGTCATCCTCATCGATCTGTGGTATTAAAAATTGTTGCAACATATCAAGGTACACTATCCCATTGATGGTTCTCTCTTGGAAAAAAAAGGGGCCGTACACTTTCCTCTTGCTCAACGCACAAAAAACGTTCACTTTAGGGCTATCACGAACATGTTGTAATGTTTCATGTGGATTTTCACTGCCCCAAATCCTACAGTTATGTGTGTTTACCTTGCCACTTAAGTGAAAAGTGGACTCGTCAGAAAAGATTATGTTGTCCAAGAAATGTTCATCATCATCCACTCGATTTAACATATCCATACAGAAGTTCCTACGGGCAATCTTATCAGTGTCCTTAATTGCTTGTAAAAGCGAATATCGGTATGGTTTCATCTTTTTTTCTTGTGTCACAAGAATGATCAGGCACTATCATGAATGTATTGTTTTGTTCCGTATTTTAGCTGTATTGCTCTCAAAAATAGATGGCGTAAAATTAATTCAAGTATGTTCATGCTCGGGAATCCTTGAAATCAATCCTGCATGAATCTCTATGCTTCAATTTTTTAATTCTTACTGCCTTATTTTTTCTAAAGCAAATGACCCTTTAACGTGTTGTTTGTTAGAATTTCTTTATAAAATAAACCCATAGTTTAAACTAAGATATAATAAATTATATGGTAATATGCTAATATCAACACTTAAGGAAAATTTCTGAGTAAACAAAGTCCTGATTTAACACACCTGGATGAAAAACTCTCCGTAATAAGAAACAGTTTTAGATAAAATAAAGAAGTAGTACGGAATAAATAAGTTTTGAAAATTCAGTATTAACTTATGTTTGCGCCATCACATATTTTGGATTTAAGAGTTGTACTGGTTTAATATATAAATACTAAAAGTAACTATCAATAAATAAAGTAAATTTATAGCAACAAAAGATTTTTTTATACAAGCACACTTGGTACGTTTTTTTTAAATCGATTTCCCACCACCAAGTATAAAACTATGTACCCTTTATTAGTTTACTTACAGTTGAAAATTTATCTTCCAACGCTGGTTCAAGATATTCGACTGCAAAATATTGGCCACACGAGCCGAGAAGACGCGGGAACACTTCCTTGTCTGCAAACACTACCGACATCAGATATTCATTGTCTTGAAGTAGAGACCAGATTTCTTGCATTTCCCGATGTCGCTGCTGCGGTTTTAACATTACGTGAGAATCAAATGAGAACTGCCCAATCAACTTGGCACGATCTACTCCTACTGATGTGTTCAGTCTGTAAAAAATATTGAATTTCGTAATGAGGCAACAAAAAACAATTCATTTTCGCTAAATATAAATAAAAATGGATTTGTTTAAAACTGTATTCTTAATATGATTTTATTATTCTTAACCCTGCAAATTGAGTGGTCTCAGCTAGCCGCAGTAGTGAATTGAGTAGTCTGTGACAACTGAACTTGTATTGAATATTTCACCCACTAAAAATCATCCAACCGCAATAAAACAAAAACCGTTGGAAAGGAAATGATTTAAACTTTAATTTTTGTATTTCCAATTATTTCTAAAACGTATATTTACATATGTAATCATTGTTTTAAAATTGTAGTTTTCTGTAAAGCTATTGCCGCGCGTGAAAACACAAAGAAATTAATCAACTTTGTCACTTCTGTAAAGCTCAATATCGCTCGACAGTAATATTTTGACAATAACATAAAGATACCTTTGGATTCGTCAAGATTTGAATTCTCTAAAACTGCCTTCCAAAAAGACGTTGGAATTGAGTTTAGCTTTTCGACTCAAATCAGCTAATATGTAGCAATCGTTTTTTTTTTTTTTGGTCTAACAATATTCATTATAAGTGTTGGTTGTGAAGAATAATGAACTGATTTTAAATTTGCTAAGTTAGTTGCCAAGGGAATTAATCAACAAACATGTATTGGTTCAATGTAAAATTCGTGAACCAATAGGCTTTTTATCCGAATCAGCCGTTCTATATGTTATTAGGCTGAGAGTGAAACGCTATCAATACCATCACCATTTTTATGCTTTGAATCAAAATTTTGCAAAATCGTTTCTTAATGATTGTTTATGGAATAGAATATACAAAAGAATATACTTCAAATTTTCATATTCTTATCTTAAGCAGGTTTTGCTCTACGTCGATTTTGCGTCAGTACAAAGAGGCTTTTATATATAGATAATTATTTTTACGTTTTCAGTTTAAGCTACCAAAGTTTTGACTAAAATAAGAATTTCAGTCACAGATTTGTTTGCTTTGTTTTCTTGTTTAACCTTTTTCGCTCCATAGGCGAACTCAGTCCGACATCGCTAATTTGCCGTTGCGCTCCACTGTCGGACTCATTCCGATACACATTTTAATATGATTTCTATGTTCTAAACAAGTGTAGAATCTGTGGTTTTCGGTCTAATGAGACTTCAATGTTGTTAAAACAGTTTAGAAACCAGTGACAGATTATATTGGCTGTGGAATATATTTTATATCTCTCTGAAGTTGAGCAGCTGTTTGCCAGTCATGATCGAGAAATACAAGTAGCATCGTCTGTTATCTTGCGTCTTTTAACTTCTGTTTACACTTTTTCAAGTGGTATTTATTTTTACTGTACGTTATTATTTTGCAGTTTTGTGTAAATTTTGTTAAAGTAAATAATGTAAAAATCTTGTTTTTATTTTATTTTATTTTGTGTTGAGAAATGGCAACTGTTTAAACTATACGTTAACGTGGTTATGTACCATTATTTCGCAAAAATTGAATTGTTAAAATAAATTTTTGAATAAATATAAAGACAATTGACATACTTAAACAGACATATTTACTGTAAAACTATTTTTAAAGCTCTAATCATTTTTTAATTTTAAATTCATAAAAAAAAAACATATTTTTTTTATTTTTTTGACCTAGTTTAATATATTCAAAATAGGCCTACTCAATAAAAAAATGTTGTTAAACCTCAAGAATATTTTTTTAATTATTTATTATGGTCACATTTAGTGTAATAAAGTATTTTAAAAGCTCTAAACTCTATTATTCTTATTTTTAATTTCATTTCAAAACAAAATAATCAATTGATTTTTTTGATCGATTCTATTCCAAATAGGCCTACTCAATGAAACATTTTTTATTTAATCTTTCAACAATGTTTTCCTTATTCTCTGTTTTATTCCGAACAAAATGATATATAATAACTTATGTTTACTATTTATAGGAATTTTTTAGCCAATTTACAAAAATAATTCTGCAAACAGTAATATTTTAATTGAATCTGGTGGAGCAGCCAAGTGTCAAATAAATAGAGTGCAAAAGGTTAACTCTATGAAAGTTAGACTAATGAAGATGGCACTGGAGCAGTGCAAAATATGAAGATGGTATAGCGCAAATAAACTGAACAAAACTTATAAAATTGTATCGGAAGTTCTAATTATAACAAACTTGACGAGGGCGATTGGCTGCTGTGAAGCTATGCTCTCTGAACAGAAGTATTGAATAGAAAATAATTCGACCACGCAGCTGAACCGCTGACGTGCGTTAAGCAAATTTCCAAAATTAAGATTATAGGCCTATGTTTTAGGGTTTCAACCAACAATTTGGGAAATAGGTCTATTCACGACGGTGCTGAATAGCTGCAAAATGGTTCGCACGCCATTACGCATATTGGGAGTATTTTCAATACACAAAGCATTGCGTGCTTCGCACGCCGACCCCACAGTAGAATCCACAACTTGGCTTTGAGCCGGGTACTTCTATGGTATTTTACGTTTTGTTCGATTTTGGGGGAACCAAGCGAGCTATAAGGTCGCGTAAAAAAACAAAATGTGCAGAAAAACATCCTACATTTTTATTTGAAGAAAAAAACTCAAAAACAAATTCATTCTCGTAGGAAAAATCTCACAAAATTGTTACTTCCGGTCAAAAAACGTGTTTCCAATTGTTGGATTTTTTTTGGCTAGCGAACCCGTCCGAGCGACATAGACAACCAACATGTGTACCAAATTTAAACCAAATCGGACTTAAAATGCGGCAGGTAAAGTGCGAACACATATTTACATATATAGTGATTTTTAAGTATGGAAACGGCTTTATATTGCGCAACTGGGACGTTCTTGGCGGTAGAAACTTATGCTAACCTGTACAGTTTTAAAAATCCTACTTTTTGGTGGTTTTGAAATTTTTGTCCGCCATATTGGATTTAACCTTATTATTTTAAATGAGATGATGGTCATATGACACATCACCTCAATGTGAAATTTCAAAAGAAAAACAATGGCGCAAACCGTTTCTTGATAGATGCCTTCTTTGTAGAGTTATTAGCATTCAAAGTTGCAGTTTTGGGAAAATTGTGTTCACAATAAAATTAGGTAGAACGCACTGCACTATCCAATTTTACATTTTTTATTCATGAAGTATCTAAAAAACTAAATTTAAATGGTGGTTAGATATGATAATAATAAGTATAACAATAAATGGACATAGCAACAACTAAAAATAAGTGGCTATTTCATGAACCATACATCAGCTGTAGGTGCTAAATTCAGGTAATAGGTATCTAAAAGATCAGCTGCGACAATTTGTTAAAAATTTATTTCATATTCTGTTTGCAAGATCAGCTGATAAATTCAGCTAATAGGTATCTAAAAGATCAGCTGCGACAATTTGTTAAAAATTTATTTCATATTCTGTTTGCAAGATCAGCTGATAAATTCAGCTAATATGTATCTAAAAGATCAGCTGCGACAATTTGTTAAAAATTTATTTCATATTCTGTTTGCAAGATCAGCTGTTAATTTACAACAATTAACTTTCTTTCATGTCCTAACAGTACAATTTATACTACTACTTGATTTGATATTGCTAGTAAAAATAAAGTTTTAGGCCAAGTTGTTCATTATTTAAAGCATTTTTATTAGTGCCTTCTGTTTATTCCGTTCATTAAATTACAAAAATTCAAATTGGAATGCCTCCTTTAAGTGAAACTGAAAGAATAACGCTGCTGATTATGCATGGGTATGGTGATAGAGTACGGCCTTTACAAGAGGTATGTGATTTATTTAATAATACATTTCTAAACCGAGAACCGATTTCTAAATCCACTGTGAGCAAGACAGTACGACGATTTGAAGAAACCGGTACTGTAAATAATCGACCTCGCACCGGTAGGCCACGAACTGTTATAACTGATGCAAATTCTTTAGATGTATTGCAGTATTTTGTTGACGACCCGCATTCATCAATTAGACAAGTCGTTGACCAACATGTCATAAGTTATTCTTCAATCCAAAAAATTCTCAAGACAAATAAATTTCACCCTTATAAGCTACACTTGGTGCAAGAACTTTTGGAAGACGATTTTGACCGCAGAGTAGAGTACTGTGATACAGTAATGCAAAAATTAGACATTGACAATAATTTTTCTAATTTAATAGTATTTTATGATGAGGCAACGTTCCTGTTAAATGGTGAAGTGAATAAGCAAAACTGTAGATATTGGAGCACAAATAATTCCAGATGGATGATGGAAGCTCATACGCAACATCCTCAGAAAGTAAATGTTTGGGCGGGAATCGTTGGTCATTGTATTGTAGGACCTTTTATTTTTAGATGGAAATTTAACAGGAGAAACTTACTGCGACTTGTTAGTGAGTAGGATTATACCAAATATCCGGGAAACTCTTGGACAAGATTTGGATAACTTATGGTTTCAACAAGACGGGGCACCACCTCACTATTATCTAAGGGCGCGGCAAATTTTAAATGAACATTTTCCAAATCGCTGGATAGGTCGTAGAGGAGAAATAGAATGGCCTGCGAGGTCACCAGACCTCTCTCCTCTTGATTACTATTTTTGGGGGTACCTTAAACAAAAAGTTCACCAGACAAAGCCTGCAGATATTAACGAATTGAAGAGAAGAATAATTGATGAATCTGCTCGTGTACCACCAGACATGATACAAAAAGTTACAAACGAATATTATTACAGGTTAGCACACTGCCAAGCTGTAGAAGGGAAGCATTTTGAACATTTACTTTAGAAAGGTATTCTGTCAAAATTAGTTAAATACTTTATTTAAATTTAGTTTTTTAGATACTTCATGAATAAAAAATATAAAAATTGATACTTCATGAATAAAAAATGTAAAAATGGATAGTGCAGTGCGTTCTACCTAATTTTATTGTGAACACAATTTTCCCAAAACTGCAACTTTGAATGCTAATAACTCTACAACGAAGGCATCATCAAAAGACGGTTTGCGCCATTGTTTTTCTTTTGAAATTTCACATTGAGGTGATGTGTCATATGACCATCATCTCATTTAAAATAATAAAGTTAAATCCAATATGGCGGAACCAAGATGGCGGACAAAAATTTCAAAACCACCAAAAAGTAAGATTTTTAAAACTGTACAGGTTAGCATAAGTTTCTACCGCCAAGAACGTCCCAGTTGCGCAATATAAAGCCGTTTCCATACTTAAAAATCACCCTGTATATATGATTTTTAATGACACCCCAAAACTTGTTCTGTGGACCATGACCGGTGCTCATTTGCTACTCCCGACCTTGGGTCTTACCATAAGGGCCACTGCAATAGCTCATTTTTCCTATGGAAATTGCCTAACAAGGAAAATAAGGATATTCCATTATAAATTACACTTCTGATTATTATCTTGCTAATACATAAGTTACCTGTTGCTGATGTGGTTTACAATTAAGCGTATAAAATCAACCTCTGACGGATAATGATTAACACCATTTGTATCAGTCCAATAAACTGTACTTAATTGGTCGCTTTGGCGAACACGTTTAAACACAATTTTTACATCATTATTTTTTACTGCTGTAAAAACTATTTCTTTTCCAGCGTGAAATGTTTGACATGAGAATGATGCAATTTTGTTTTCTATACACAAAGGCCGGCAAAGATCTCCAACAACTAACTGCTTCTCATATTGCTGGCACTGGAAAAAAGTAAATATGCACACAGTAAATATAATTGATTTCCAAACGTTAAAAAACTGTTGTTGAATAATTTGAGATTTTGTTTTAAAACGAAGCTAAGATGGTAAACACAGTTAAATGTCCATTCATTGTAAATACATTCAATAAACATAAAATGTTCGTTAATCAGTCTAGGCTTAACCTAAAGTTATTGTGCGTATGATTAATTTATTGTAGCTGTCTTAACGGCAACATACATACAATAATTTTAGGTTAGGCCTAGAATTAAAATTACTTTCTAGGCATAACCTAAAATTATTGTATGTATGTTTTCAACGTCGGGTTAACAAAATGGGTTGACGTCAGTTAATTGGGTAAATGGAACTACCGTGGTCCATGTTATACGAGCGCTATCAACGCTGGCGAATCTAAGTTAACCGGGCATTAACGTTAACTGAGCGATGCCAATGCGGATTGACGCGTTACTGTCTCGGCGTTATCAACGCCGAACCAAGTTACACGGAGCACTGTCAATGCGCACTCACAGCGCAGCTACCAAAAAGGCCACAGTAGTCAGAAGTATCAAATTTGTTCTGGTTCTAATAGTTATATTGTATTTCAAAGTAATTATTGTGTACTTCCAAATGTACACGAGCCGAGTCGACCTGTGCGCAGTCGAATTTTTCCACGCTTTGACAGCATACCGGAACGGGCTCGATTCGGCTCGCTCCACGGGTTGGGAAGATATAGCCACTGGTCCCGACTAGAAAGAACATTCGATCTCTTCCACTGTTCATCAATGATGATTTTACAATTCACGGTAGTTGTGACAGTAATAGCAGGAAATCCAGACTAACTGATGGTGAGGTGGAATGCGCGGGCATCCTTCCGACACATGTCAGAAGGTGCGGGTCTGTTAGATTTATCCACACTACGGGTTTCCGCAACGGACCGGGTCGGCTCGTGTAAGTATAGCTGAAGTTTGATACTTACACAATTGAAAGACTTTCTAAGGGGGAGGGGGGGCAGGTCTCGTTCGTCCCCCCTGTCGGTGTGCCACTGCTAGGCATACACAACCCAAATCAAAATTAATTAATCCTTTTGTAAGCAACAGAAGACGTCATAATATGAAATAAATTCTTTAAAAACCTCTAATGCTTAGTGGGTATTGGTGGCAATTGTGTAATGTAACATGTTGAAGTAGCAAACCAGCGATTTGAATTTAATGAAAAAGAAATGTAAACTGCAAAATTAGCAAAAATAAATGTAAATTAGTTAATAATAAGAAAATATTGTAAGAAAACAACAATAAACAACTTTAATACATTTTGAATACCAGTAATATCTACTTAGGTACCTAACTACTTTAAAACGAGTTTAAAGAATACAAAAACATAATAACAAATAAAATAGCCTATATTTAATAATGAAATGAAATTTTCAAAATAATTTTAAAAAGTTTATATTATTGCTTCCTCAATACACTTAACTTAAAAACATTGATTTAAACAATCTTGAACTAGGAAATAATTAGTCACTGTATGTAGCCTATGTCATCACTTAATGAAAGACAAAGAACAACTGGGTCAATCCACATAAAATCAACACATGAAGTATTTTTCTCCAACCTGACCTCTTCAGAACTTCATGAAATTTTGTACATATTTATTCTAGTCCATAAAGTAAGATTATTTTCAAAATTAAAATTTTTTTGGTCAAATATATTTTGAGTTAGCCTATAAAATTAAAAGGTTGGAAAAAACGCTAATTTTGGTAAACGTCAATGGAAACGATACCTTTAAATTTGCCTTTCCCATGAGACGTCGCATAAAAAGGACTTTGACGCTGATACGGAGTGCCATTTTTTGAGACGCCTCTTGGGAAAGGTGTTAGCTTCAAAAGCAAGTCTACCGAGTCCTTTTGAGGATCAAATTCTTATGCCCTTTTATGATCGGTGTAAGAAAAATATTGAAAACAAAAACATTCTCCGACAACAGTGAAAGTAGGATGGACCAAGTTATGAGTTCAAAGGTCGATGTTAGAAAATGTCAATGGTTTTGTGGCTTGTTTATATGACGGTAAATGGTATGTGGGGTGTCTGCTTAGTGTATTTGAGGACAGAAATGAAGTACAGATAAGTTTTTGCAAGATCCTTCACCATCCTTCACATTTCCATCTCGGGCTGATATTTTGTTGGTTCCCGTATATTAAATCCTAGCAAAGTTTGATGTTTCAACTGCCACAGGAGAACTTAATTAACTCAGCTGAGCTGCTGATAATTCACC
>JAGFPH010001006.1:42598-53852 GCA_018207615.1 Philaenus spumarius | reverse complement strand
ATTCTACTGTAATTATTTTGCGTCATTAAGAAATTTATATATATATATAAAAATTATAAATGGTTATTATTACATATAAGTATTGCGTCATTTTATTTATTTAGACCAAACCTCTGTGCTTTTAGACACTATGGGAAACTGCTGATTTATTTTTTATCGTGTAGTTTCTCTGTTACATGGCTGTTAGTGTTACAATACATATATATTATTTTTAATGACACCCCGAAACAGGTTCTGGGGACCATGATCGATACTCATTTGCAACTCCCGACCTTGGGTCTTACCATAAGGGCCACTGCAATAGCTCATTTTTCCTATGGAAACTCAAAAAACATTGTTAACCTTTTGCACTCTATTTATTTGACATTTGGCTGCTCCACCAGATCCAATTAAAATATTACTGTTTGCACAATTATTTTTGTAAATTCGCTAAAAAATTCCTATAAATAGTAAACATAAATAAGTTAATATATCATATTGTTCGGAATAAAACAGAGAATAAGGAAATATTTTTTGAAAGATTAAATAAAAAATGTTTCATTGAGTATTGAATTGACCTATTTTGAATATAATCGGTAAAAAAAATCAATTGATTATTTAGTTTTGTAATGAAATTAAAAATAAGAATAATAGAGTTTAGAGCTTTTAAAATACTTTATTACACTAAATGTGACCATAATAAATAATTTAAAAAATATTCTTGAGGTTTAACAACATTTTTTATTGAGTAGGCCTATTTTGAATATATTAGGTCAAAAAAATATGTTTTTTTTATGAATTTAAAAGTAGTAATAAAAATGATTAGAGCTTTAAAAATAGTTTTTACATTTTTACAGTTAATATGTCTGTTTAAGTATGTCAATTGTATTTATATTTATTCAAAAATTTATTTTAACAATAACATTTTTGCGAAATAATGGTACATAACCACGTTAACGTATAGTTTAAACAGTTGCCATTTCTCAACACAAAATAAAGCAAAAACAAGATATTTACATTAAAAAAATTTACACAAAACTGCAAAATAATAACGTACAGTAAAAATAAATCCCACTTGAAAAAGTGTAAACAAAAGTTACAAGACACAAGATAAAAGACGATGCTATTTGTACTTTTTGATCATGACTGGCAAACAGCTGATCAACTTCAGAGAGATATAAAATATATTCAACAGCCAATATAATCTGTCACTGGTTTCTAAACAGTTTTAACAACATTGAAGTCTCATTAGACCGAAAACCACAGATTCTACACTTGTTTAGAACATAGAAATCACATTAAAACGTTTGTCGGAATGAGTCCGACTGTGGAGCGCAATGGCAAATTAGCAATGTTAAATGTTAAATATGGAGCGCAAAAGGTTCAAAGTAGAGCAATTGATAATAAAACAAAATTTTTGTTTAGTTAATGTGTTACTTGTACAGTAATCAGAATTCTTTCTTTTCAAAATCATTTCAGAGATAAGAATTCAGTGAACTAATGTTGATAAGACTGTTTTGATAATTATACATTATCTTGTACACCGATCTATTACATTTCTCGAGTTCTTTGTTGTGAAAATTTTAATATAAATGTGTGAAGACAGTTTAGAGTGATTGTATTCAGATGAGCACGGATTTTGTTAACAAATTACTCACCACGTACTTGCAAAACAACAATGTAACCATAGTTAAAAAATAATCATGTTGTAAGGCAGATATAAATAACACTTTCATGTTAAAGTCTCACTGAACACTGTTAAAAGTATAGTATTTATAGTTAAAACTATTAATAAGCAGGGCAGTCAATATCTCACACATTATATATATTGAAGAATATTTAAAAAGTACATTCAATTTACTTAAGGGGATTCCCTACTAAAAAATTACCATTTAAAAAAAAGATATTTTTATATTTTTTCCTGATTCTATAGTTTATAAGGTTTAAGAAAAACATAACATATGCAACAAAAGTTCTTTATATCAGTGTGAAAAATCTATTCAAAGCAATGCGCGCACCTACTTTTGGTCAAGTTGAACTTCTTTATGTTTGTTACTTGGACTAAAAAGATGTTTTATTTTTTTTAAGTAATTGCAAAGAAGGACAGCAATGTTTATTATTAGGCTTTCGTCAATGCCTTTTCAATATTGATAATTTTTACACAAAAGTTCTTTTTAACTTTTTCAAGGCTAAAGCTACAGTGATGAAATTTTTACCCCATCTTTAGTAGTTTACAATGCAACTTTGTGGGTATTGTTATTCCTCTAGGACAAATACATGAGTATTTTTTTTTTAAATGTGTAAACCACAAATTTGTTTTATGTATATATATTTTTTTTTTTTTTTTTTTTAAATAACTACTAAAATTTTATGAGTAGGTACCAAAAAGTTAGTGCTTTTTTATATACTTTAAAACATGATATCAAATGGCCAAGTTAGTTCAGTAGTAAAAAAAAATTAGAGATTTTTAAAAAAAACTCAAAAAGGTATGTAAAATTTTTTTGACAATTCCTATAAATGTAAACAATGTTTTAGGTTCTAATGAATGTAGAAAAATTAGTTCCTGACTAAAAAAGGCCTATTATAGAAAACCACTATTTTCAGTAGGGAATCCCCTTAAGATTATTAGCAAATTTCCATACGAAAAATAAGCTATTGCAGTGGCCCTTATGGTAAGACCCCAGGTCGGGAGTAGCAAATGAGCACTGATCATAGTTCGCAGAACACGTTTTGGGGAGTCATTAAAAATCATACATATATATGTATATATGTGTTCGCACTCTAGCGGCCACATTTTAAGTCCGATTTGGTTCAAATTTGGTACACATGTTGGTTGTCTACATCGCTCAGACGAATTCGTCAGCCGAAAAAATCTAACAATCGGAAGCACATTTTTTGACCGGAAGTAACTATTTTTGGAGATTTTGCCTACAAGAATGAATTTGTTTTTGAGTTTTTTCTACAAATATAAATGTCGGATTTTGTTCTGCACATTTTGTTTTTTTACACGACCTTATACCTCGCTTGGTTCCCCCAAAATCGATCAAAACGTAAAATACCATAGAAGTACCCGGTTCAAAGCCATGTGGTGGATTCTACCGTGGGGTTGGCGTGCGAAGAACGTAATGCATTGTGTATTGAAGATACTCCCAATAGGGGGTTGGCGTGCGAAGCACGCAATGGCTTGTGTGTTGAAGATAGACCCAATATGCGGAATGGCGTGCGAAGCATTTTGCAGCTATTCAGTATCATTGTGATTAGGCCTATTTCCCAAATTGTTGGTTGAAACCCTAAAACATCGATAGGCCTATAAATTTAATTTTGGAAATTTGCTCAACTCACGTCAGCGGTTCAGTTGCGTGGTCGAATTATTGTACTTAGCATTAAATTGTTTAGTTAATCTATTTTTTTTTAAATTAAGAGTTGTTTAACATTTGTTGTCTTGTTATTGTAGGCTTATGAAATAAATGAAATTGGTTTGCAATGCATTGTGTATTGAAGATACCTCCCAATATGCGGAATGGCGTGCAAACCATTTTGCAGCTATTCAGCACAGTCGTGAATAGACCTATATCCCAAATTGTTAGTTGAAACCCTAAAACATAGGTCTATAAACTTAATTTTTGAAATTTGCTCAACTCACGTCAGCGGTTCAGCTGCATGGTCAAATTATTACATTTATAATGACTTTTTGTTTATAGTAAATAGATGTTTAAGTAGGCATACATAAAAATCCTTATTACGTAAATTATTGATCATATCCTCTCTATTCTGGTTTTACTTGATTTAGCATAAAAAATAATCCTTACAAGATGGACACCATAAGCCTATTACTATAAAATATTAACACAACTCATCAAATTAGGTCTTTTGGTGTGTTCTCAAACTACAAACATCAAACACAAAGAAATATACATACTTGTTCATTATTATCCTTCTTCTGTCGTTTAGATTCTGGCTCTGATCCCACATTCATAGAATTATTGGATGGGTCATCCACATCATTATACGTACGTTTTGATGTACCACACATTTCACTTCTCTATAAAAATACTATAATTAAATATACTTCACATAAAATAACAAAATGAAAATAAATAATGCTTATACCATCAAAATATTTATATTTGTTGAATAATTTTTCAGTAAGTTCTGTGAACAGTAGACCTTACTCGTTGAAGTAACAAATGTGGTTTTGAGCTAAGGTTAAAAATTTGTAAAAAGCTTTTAGGGGGTATTGTGTTTTATTTAGGCTAATAATGCTAAGGTAGCTAAAAATATTGCGTTATTGAGGGAAAACATAGAATTAAATATTTATAATATACTTAAATAACTAAAACTTAACAATGTATTTACAGTTCCATATCATATTCCAATATTAGAAATAATGAAAACAAACGATGTTAAAGCATCGTGATAGTGATCTCAACCCATGTACCAACACTTCCCACGCTGTCCAACGATCATTTTTTACCACGAAGTTTCATTTGTTTCATCTCATTTTGTAATTCAAGTAAAGCTAAGTCAAATACTTTTATAAAATTAAAATTTACAAGTATACGGTTTGATTCTTTGATTTATTCTCTACACTTTCTTACAATAATATGTCATTTTTGGGCAAAGGATATATTCCTAAATTACTATTCAAAATAGGCCTAGTTTTGTTAGCAGTCTTGTAGTAGGAAAAACTGGTGTTTTCCAAATTTGAATATGATAAATATTTTTTATACAGTTCTATTTAGAACTAAATTATGAAAATTTTTTACATTTATGAAAAAATTACAAAAAATGTTTACTACTTTTTACGTAGGCCTAAAAAGTTGAACTTTTTCTTTTCGTTACTGAACATGCTTGTTTCTTGAGCTAATAACTTTGTTAATTTTACTTCGGTCATTTTTTTACTGGCATATATGAATTCATTGAACTTTTATCTACAAAAAAGCTATGGAACACTTTTGAATTGGTTTAGAATAAACGTATAAAAACATGGTTAAAATACAAAAACTTGGACGATTTTTAACAAATTTGAAGAGATACGGAAAAAAAATTAAGGATACAATTTTATTGAAAATCAAATTTGCTACCAGCAAAATGTTATTAGTCTTTAAATTCGACTTACGGTTAAGCCACAAACTGCTTTGGAAAAAAGCTTACACTGAGAAAAACGGTTCGGCCGCCATTTTTATTTTGTTTAAGGGGTTAAAAATGAAAAATGTAAAAATCCGTATGTATACATCGCTCGGCCTAAGAATAAGGAACATTCATGCAAAAAATCATCAAAATCGTTTGGCGTTTGGCCGTAATTGTAAGACACACAGACGAAATGCCGAACAGTTGAGCTAAAACGGAGACCTCGCTTCGCTCGGTCAACTAAACCTACGGCCTATGATGTAAAACATATTTTAATGTTAAAAACTTACAGGCCTAGTCTATTATTGTAAGTCTATACATGGTTTATTTGAAGATAAGGGCCTACAGTCGTGACAGTAATTTTTTAATAAAAATTTATTCATTTTAAAACTCTATGCAAATTTTAACTTGAATTGTTTGGATTTATTTCCTAACAGCTCGTTGTAAACAAAGGAAGAACAAAATTTGAACAATATATTTTATTTCCTACAGTGAAAGTTTAGGCCAGATTAGCAGAATCTGCTACGTGACTTCTTTAAACAACTGATCTCAAATCTATTACAAAAATATACATATGCATATTATACAGGCTGAAAAGTCTAAGGACGGCTTAATATTTCGTATATATAAGGAAAATTTGAAGATAGATGTGATTGAGGAACCTACTTTATCCAAAACTACTATTTTAGTATTAAGATTTCAAAAATTTGGTCCGCCATTTTGAATGTAACTTTTTTTTAAATAGGAAAGTTTTCATGTGATACATCATTTTAACATGGAATTTTAAGACAAAATCAACTGTGAAAACCGCATATCCATATCTCAAACCGTTATGAAGATATTTGCAATTATTTACATTGGATCATATCATTTCATATATCATAATATTTTAAATCGAATTATTTTTAATGTATTTTTTTTCATTATTGTTAAAATTTATGTACATTAAATTAATACCTTACGATTTGATTGTTTGGTAATGTTTAATTTTATTCAACATTAAAATTTGATAGGTAAGAAGTTTAATGTTATTTAATTTTTCATTAAATAATGTGATTCAACGTAAATATCTTCAGAACGGTTTAAGATATGGATGTGCGGTTTTCACCATTGATTTCGTCTTAAAATTCTATATTGAAATGGTGTATCTCATGACCACACTTTCCTATTTAAAAAAAGTTACATTCAAAATGGCAGATCGAAGATGGCGGACCAAATTGTTGACATCTTAACCCTTTCAGGCAAGTAATATGAAATAATGAAAAGAAAATTTTAAAAATTGGTAGCCTTGATAAACACATTTTTCTAAAAAAATATAGGACATTGTAACTGAGCTAGCCTTTAAATATTCAAATTTGTTTACATTTTTATTTCAAAAGTGCACAAATAGTAAAAATTAAGCAATAAAAATGTTTTAAGTGAAGTTTCAATAACAACTGTAATTGTGAAAAAGAAAACCTTGACATGAAAACAAACCTTGTCTTAAAGAAAACAGTAAGAAATGTTTTACTTTGTATAATAACAATGTGCCAGAATCAAAAGAAATTGTGAATCAGATTTTACATTTTTGAAAGAATTGAAAAAAGATGAACGACCAAAAACAATTCTTAACTGTATAAAGTGTTGCATGATAACCAACTCCAAGACATAGAGGCCTATATCCTTACGTTTACATCGAATTAAAATTGTTGTTGACAATACTTGCCCAACTGTTCAGCGAAAAGATACTTCTCCGTTCTGAGAAGATTACAAATCGACTCAAAATCTACAAAGACTGAATCAGAAATAACAAAACATTTTTATTCTGATGACATTATAGATACTTTTTCAAACACTAAGTCCCGAAGAAAGATATTTTAATTGACCTAAACTTAACTATCTTTACCACCAAAATGTTTATTATAATTCATTATTAAGAGTTAAATCCTAGATGTTATGAGTATTTCTTGAGAGGACATTATTAAAATAACGTACACATTTACAGCACCATCGAACTAATTATGTTTTCTTTTAGTGCGTTTTTTGGCATCTCAGTGTAATAATGTTTTATAAAACTGACAATAAAATACAAACAATATTAAATCTGTATATTAACTTGGTTTACATTTATTTCGTTAATTTCTCTAGTTTAAGGTTATAACGTTTTTTTGGAGATTGGTTATTGAGAATATCGAGGTTTCGTTTATAAACATGATAAAAAAATCGTTTGGCAATAATGTGTTTGCGTGTGTTAAAATTTTGGCAATATAAAAATACTTCAGTAGAAGTGTAAAATAAAATAGGAAGGATTGGCTAGTGATGGGCATGAGCTAGAAGAAAGATGTTTTTTGTCCCAAATGGCCAAACAAGGTGAGAGGGGCTAAACCTCGTCGTCTACAAAGGAGGACTTTTGAGAGAGTGTGTTGTGTTACAATAACCCTAAATCTAATGTAATCATTAGACAAGATACACGTAAGGAATTTGTACATCTGACAAGATAAAAAATGATTATACCTCACTCATGTAAAAATAATTAACTTGAGAATATATAAATATTATTCTAGATTCAGATTAATTTTTACCTCGGTAAATGATATTGTTTACACTTAAAAACTCCTTATGTGTATTTAGCCCACGATAACCTCTGGGTTTAGGGTAATTTTGACCTAAAAAAATTGCTCAGTGTAGGGGTGGCAGATTACTACTAGCCCCTAAGCGGCATCAGTGTAAATCCGCCTCTGGGAAAACAATTCTGTTATTTATACAAGCCATACCTCCATACTCGTTGTCCATGCTACCTCCATACTCCATGCTATAAACTACTCGTAAAATAAATTTGTCACCTGGGTTCTCAACTTTAATGCAAGAAAATATAAAAATGAGTTCAAATTTTTAAAATTATAAGCTAATGTCTCTATACTAACCTCGTCTCTTAGTCTATAAAGTTCAATTTCTGCCAGCATTTTCTTCTTCTTATTCTCATTACGTTTTGCCTTCTTGTCCGTAGCTTCCTTCATGTGTATGCTTTATTTCAAAAGAGACCGGATCAAATGTTATGTCTGAAATAGTAAACATAAATAAGTTAATGAAACTCCTTCAATAAACCTAAATCTTGTGCAGAAAATTAATGTTAGCCGTCGAAAGAATTAAATTCTACGGTGCAAACATTTTATTCCACACCACACTATGAGCATTTTTTAGATAAAACTATTTCAGAGAATTTTAGTGTGAGCAAATACAGTATTATCTCAATTAGACATTTCCTAAAATTAAATTAAGACAAATGAGGATTATAAACAATACGAAACCTAGCACAATATTTTTGTATCCTATAGGCCTTTATGAATGTAATCAATGTTTAACTGCAACAACTAAAATAATTGACAATAAATTATTACAATGATTGAATGAAACCCCGAACCACAAATAGAAGGAACAAAAAACAAAACAATTTAATGAAAAGTAGTGTTAAGGCCTCTGAGAATTATGACTATGCCATTGCAATGTGCGTTAGGCCATAACTTTAAACGAATATTAAACATAACTTTTCATTAAATTGTTTTGTTATTCTTTTTATGTTCCTTCTATTTGTGGTTCGGGGTTTCATTCAATCATTGTGAATATGCCGCCACAGTGCTCTTCGACCTTTGTAATAAACTATTAATGCAAAGCTTTTGCTTGTTAATCAAACCACGGGAAATATTTCAGCCGAACCAAAGACAGCTCAACTTTAAATAATTAACTTGATACGTATATTAGGAGTTATTCAACTCATGTTGACATCGACGAATCAGAATTCGAGGTCGGACCTGTTCAAAGTAGCAACTAAAAACCGTGTGAACAAGATTGCAAGTACAGTAGATGGATACTGATAAACGTACAGTAGAGTCCGAACCCCGCTATTCCAAAAATCCGTCTATTCCGAACAGGGTCGAAAAAAATACCAATTTTTTAAAACAGGAGAAATCAAAAAGATGTTCACAGATAGGTTAAACAGAGACATACATAGAGCCTTGAAGCTTGATGAAAACGCCTGAAACCTAATTGGAATGAAAGCTGGTTTTGTTTCCTTCACGTTTCCCATCCGTTTTGCGGGAAGGAAGCTGTTTCGACAAGCTTTCTTCCGAAAACACCCGGTCCTTCAGAAAGATTAGATACAACAGCTAGGCACTAGTAGTCTTGTTGCCACCTGCCAGTTGCTTTCATCCGTTTTTCTCCTTCCTTTTCGTTATCTCGAAGGAATTTTTTTTCTCGATCTTTTTCAAGATAATGCGGTACTAACGGACAGACTGCGGGATGACAAAACGGACAGGGATCAACCTTTTCTTTTTAGAAGAAATCGTAACGCATCGGAAATAAATAATCCCGGATGATGTAAACCTACACTAGAGCGAGGTCAAGAGCGTTTGCCGCTTCTACGTGTGATACGAGTTCAGCTTGAGCGTTCACCTCCTCCTCGCTTTTCTCCGAGCCGATCAACGCTGTATAGAACTGTCACTAGCAGATGTCCCCGCACTTAATTTACGTCTTAAGAAGTCAATACGTTGATGTTATTCATGAAATCCGCCTGTTCCGAATTCCCGCTGAACACTGTTTGGTCCCAATCAGTGCGGAATAGCGGGACTCTACTGTAGGCCTACTTAGGAAATTATCATTTTACAAAAGTGATAGAAAGAAAGGAGGATTTAGGTAGTAAAGGGTCTTCTTAGAATTTTGGTAGCCTAATTAATTTAACTGATTTTTTCTCAACATCTATGACTCACAGCATATTTTGAATCTATTAACAGCATCCATGGAAGACAAAAAAAACCAGGTGTAATATACTACACAGCACAAAAGATTTAATTTAAAACCATCCTTTGCTAAGTCCTAATGTATTTTTTAGCGTTGATAATGTGAACAATTTCTTCAGAATGTAGTGCTAACTATGGCAGGAAACAACATGTTCATTTTTCAGTGTTTGAATTTTCTGAGTCCATTTAACTCAACTTAAACTGCAATTCCTATAATCGGCGGCCTCACTAAATCCTAAATTCGTTTTAAATTTTACCAGAACGAACTAGGATCATTCGAATATAACATTTTATATAAAAATCTAAAAATTTTAGAATCACCCTATTTGGTAATACTAAGTTAAAATGGGCTTAAAATAAAAGAAATGGGTAATACTAACAGAGAAAAAGAGAGGTAGTCATATTAGAGGGGTAAAAAGGTCTTATGTCAAGACTCTCTACGCTTACAGTAAGCCGTCCAACTTATAATGCTAACCTAAAGATTTTTTAGGATTTTCTTTTAGAAAAATTATGAAGTGTTATATGAACTGGAAACTGTAAGGGTAGGAGAATTGTGTATTATATGGAGCCTCTTTTTTAAGTCTAAAACTTCAATTTCTGAGTACTTTTAGGTTCTACCATCTTCTACTGCCATTACAAACGGAAATGATTTAATTGCTAGTACTTCACCCTTTAAACCTTTCCACTAGAGTGTCGGGGCAGCCCCGCAACCTACTAATCCGCACGAACTCCTATGTCGTTTGAGCCCCGAACTCGCTATGACAACGTTCTTTGATTGCATTTGAACGGGCGTAGTTACTTTGATGGTCGCTATTATTGAAGTTTGAGATGTGCTGCTATCTTTGCAATTTTTTTAGAACCATTTGAGTTCAGTTTCTGTGGTAAATAAATCTTAGAAAATGTAATGTTTTTGCCGTCTTTGGCCGCTCTGTAAACAGCTGTCTGCTCTCGCCTTGTTTGGTTCCTACTTACTACGCGGTGTTTTAATGAGCTTATGCGTTGTTCAGTTTTGTTGTACTAGGTTATCATGTGCAATTTCACAGTTTATTTTTTAATATAATATTTGTGAAATAAAATGAACGAAGACGACGGCAGTTTGTTACAAAACGACGGGAGTGGCGACGGAACTTTAGTTTCAAACTGAGTGATTCCAATATTACCAATACGTTTTGAAAAAAAATTTACTTACGAGTTTTGACCTAAATAATGCTGTTGCTAAGAAATAAAATAAATAGTTGACACAAGTTGGTGTCAAAACTATTTTTTTTCATAAAAACAAATTTTTTACAAGAACTTGTTCTTCAATTATAATTTTTTTATAATGTATTATTGTATCTAAAACATTTGTAAACCGCTTAATTTTGTTTGTTAGG
>JAGFPH010001006.1:31883-42498 GCA_018207615.1 Philaenus spumarius | reverse complement strand
CTGAGATTAAAATAGTCCTAGCAAAGTTTGATGTTTCAACCGCCACAGGAGAACTTAATTAACTCAACTGAGCTGCTGATAATTCACCAAATCAGTGTAGGCTAAAATCCGAGGACTGAGCTTTTAAATATGACTTTCACTTACCCTCATTAAATAAATTTAAAACTTACTAATATATCTTTCAGTTATTTTTATATGCAGAATGTAAAATTTGTATAAGTTAAAAATAAAAATAAATTTTAACTTTTTCACGGACTAATTATAGTATTTAAAAGTAGGTAGTTTTTAGTTTTTTTTTAGATAGGGCTTTATCAATAGTTCTATATTTTATATTGTAATTAAACATGTTAAAAAGCCAACTATATTTTTTATTTATCTAATTTGTAGGTGTTACCAGAATAGCAATACAATCGACTTTGCCAAGTTTCATCAAAATCTGAGGTGTCAAATTCTTTTATTGGATGATTTGACATGGAGTGACCCGGCAGAATTGTCAAATCTTCATATTATATATTGATTTTAATCAGGAACATTTGAAATTTCCCCCTCAAACTGTGAAAAAACCCAAAAATTTACTTCCCCGAAAATTCTGATGGCACAAGTTTAATTTAAGTAGCCTATAGTTCTAACTTTACATCATAAATTAACCTACAGCTCAATTGATAATTAATGTCAAGTGATGATAACCAAATATGGTTTTCACATCTAACAAAAATGAAATATACAGTAACTTAAGGCTCCATTACATTATGTAGAGCCTATTATACAGATTTCAATTATGGACAAAATAAAAAATGTCAGTTGTAAAAGTAAAAGAAAATAATACTTGTAAGTGTTGTTCCCTTATTTTTTTATAAATTGAAACACCTTTGTAAAAGGAAATATATTTCCAAAACTATAATCAAGTGTGATTTTTTCTGAAGCCTACATAAAATTTATTTGTAAGTTATTTAGGTCTAGGTCTATAATTTAAATTAGGAATAAACACATTTTGGTGATATAGGCTTACAAATTATACTTTTTACACCCTACCATATTTCATAAGTTAAGTAGGCCTACTACATTTAAGCCAGATATTCATTTGTTTGGACAACTGTGATCCCCAATTAGTCCGCATTAGTAAGGTCTTAATGTAAAATTAACTTCTAAATAATATTAAGATTAATTAAAACAATGTCCTTACATTATTTTATTATTATTCTTTACTTACCAGACTACTAACGTGTCTCCAAGGCTCAATGTTGCTACATATAAACCTCCAATGAAAAAGGAAATATAAAAATACCAAAAGTACAAAAAATATAATTGATGATGAATACCTATGATTGTACACAATTCCTGGTAAACGTCTAAAAATTATCATTATATGAAGTCAACTCAATTGCTGCATAAAAGGCTAAAAACTGAATAGGCTTATACTGAAAGGTATATTTTTTATTTAGGTAAAAATGTATAGAAAACTACAATAATTTCTCCCCAGCCTAAAATGTATTTGCTCTTTGCCAATTTTAATTTTTGGGATGTATAAGTAATAAGTAACTCTTCAAAATGATTGGCATTATTTAAACATGGTCCAACGCCTAAATGTTAAATGTTGAATGAGAAACTTAATTCATTCTTGATAATAATTAGCAAGTTTATTTCCGAAATAAATTTTAAAAAAGTTTACAAAAAAATTAATTAGGTCTAGCCTTTAATTTCATAATGTATTAATACCATAACATAACCTATATGATTACAACCAGCTCTTTTTACTGTAATAGTAATACATTTTTTCTGTTCCTTTCACCAATAGTAGATAACAATGTTTTTTTTATATACACGAAAACCACTATTGACATGGTGTAATTATATAATCAACAAAATAATCAAAACTATTGAAAATTTGTTTATTTCCGTATATTATTCTGTATTTCAAAAATATTGTTAGCCCACAACCACAACCAGTGTCTCCACCATTACCACTTACTTTTACCCTAAAAGATTAAAAACATTACCCTAAATTACCCTAAACATAACAAAAAATTACCCTAAATCCTGAACAATCAGTATAACCCGTAGTCAGAGATAATAATACCAAGTGCCCGTAGTATCGACTTAAATTAGGTCCTATTATTAAAATATTTATCTCAATTGGTTAGTTTTATTGTATATTGTATGTATATATATATATATACATTATAATATATAATTATATATATATATTATAATATTTATAATATAAAATTATTATAATAATTATGAATTATGTACAATTATATATACATATATATACTCCATATCACAGGTTATCTTTCCTCTCTCTGGATGTTGATAGCTATGAAATGTGATCTGCGAACATTCTAATTTGGAAGGCTGTAGTGCTAAATTATTTGACTTTTAACCAATCCAAAGTATTTAGTATTTTTGAGAGATGTTGTTAATTCACTAATTAATTAATTATTTTAATTTTTAAGTTTAAATACTTTTCCTGTCATAAAAGTAACATGTTCTAGAAAGTTTTAATTATCTTACCCTCAAATTTAAAAAAATGAAATTACCCTAAATTTACCCTGAGGCTTCTAAAGAGCTCAAAATTACCCTAAAAAAGGGTAATTACCCTAAAAGTGGAGACACTGACCACAACAGAAACAGAACTGCAGAACACAGAAGGCTTTCTTCGTTTTCTTTAAAGATTAAAAATATCCAAGGTCTCTAGAAAGGAAAGGTTACCTCATTCGGGAAATATCAGAAAAAGTGGAGTGGGGACTGTGACGTAGTTGTTAGTATACCTAGACAGTGATCAAAGCTATCAAAGCTCTGTCGTTTACGTTTATACGCGTTAAATTAGTGTATATAAAGTGTTTTAGAAGTGTAGGTAGAAGAAATATATTATTTAGGCCTACAATGGATAGACAATCAATTAATAAACCTAAAGGTGGTTCCATTTGTGCGGTTACAACTTGCAAATATTATTATGCAAAAGCAAAACTAGAAGGAAGAACTGATATATCATTTCACAGGTAGGCCTAGATATGTTTTGTTTCTATTGTAATAGTAAATAATATAATACCACTTACTCATATAAAATGTTATTATAATTTTCTTTTGTCTTAATATTTTGATTTAAAAGTAGTTTCTGTGGCTATCTTTTGCATTAAAATTGTAGAAAATAACTTTTTGTTCAGTATGCCCACCTGGTGACTTGAAGATTATTAAACCCCATGAACTTCTAACACAAAGCGTGTTAAAAAAAAACAAACAAATATACTAATATATTTTATTTACAGTTGATGCAAGGAATGTTAAATATAGGCCTACATATTCAATAAAAATACTGCCACCCAATTAAATAAACTCCGTACAATTTATATGTAGGCTATCATAGAGAGATACATTTTAGAATGCTATTTTATTAATTCTGATATATTTATCTTTTGCTTGTTATTTACAAATTATTTCAGGTTATTCACAAATTAATAATGTTTACAAAAACAATCAAAATAATTATGCTACCAAAACAAAACATGTGTATACAAATTGGTGTGTAACCAATTCCTAGTAATCGGGATTTGTTCAATAGAATTTTATTTCATTTTATTTTATTTTAGCAATTCAAAAAATATTTCCAATCTGTTCAGTAATTTTGGAAAAAACGCAATTTAGTAATTTTTACACCTCAAACCCCCCTAAAATTTTCAATTTTTTAATACCTTTTTTTAGTGAACACTTATGGCCCTAGAGGAAGCTACATACCAAATTTCATTCCAATCCATTCGGTAGTTTTGAAGAAATCGTTTTTTAATAACTTTGATCCCCCCAAACCCCCCTAAAATTTCTAATTTTTTCAAATCCTTTCTTAGTGAGCACCTATGGCCCTAGAGGAAGCTACATACCAAATTTCATTCCAATCCGTTCGGTAGTTTTGAAGAAGTCATTTTTTAATAACTTTGATCCCCCCAAACCCCCCCTAAAATTTCGAATTTTTTCAAACCCTTTCTTAGGGAGCACCTATGGCCCTAGAGGAAGCTACATACCAAATTTCATTCAAATCTGTTTGGTAGTTTTTGAGAAATCGTGATGAGTGAGTCAGTGGGTTTTGGCTTTTATATATATATATATATATAGATTAAAATGTATTATCGTGATTGCATTTTTTCTTTTTTATTCTGTAAAAAATATTAAATACAATTTTAATGACTGCTTTTTAGTTATATGATTTAAAATGTATTACCAAGATAGCTTTTTATTTTAAATTTTAGTCAGTAAAAATATAAATTAAAATTTGTATGATTATACTTTTGTTATTATTGTAAATTGCAAATTAATGACATAAACATAAGGTTTTTGAAAAGGTTAAGATATATTCTTACAATTACAAATGTTGAAATGTGTAACTTAAGTATCATTTAAAAACATCTGGTGTGCACATCACACAACTTTCCTTACCAAAATAGATGCTGTATCAATTACCAAATTTTTCGAGCGAGAGATTGATGATACCATTTTCGAGTTAATAGGAGTATCAGTTTCGAAGAAAGCGGTACTAACTTCAAAACGGTTAATCCCACGGACCTGATTTTGGTCTCAATCGATTTCTCACCCCCAAAAATGTCAAGGTCGATACCAAACACGGCTAGTTTATAAAAAGTCATTTTTGCCCCCAAAAAGGGCGTTTTTTGGGTCAATTTTTGAAAAAATGGAAAAAGTTGAGTGGGGTATCTTTTTTGACATTCTTTTGGACGCTGAATCGAATGAGACCATTTTCAAGTCGATAGGACCAGCCATTTCGGAGATACAAACAAAATAACTTGCGTTTTTGTAATAACTTTTTTCAACGAATTTTTAAGGGTATATAGCGTACATAGCGTGTTTAGGGGGTCTGAGTAGAGTATGTTAGCAAAGTTAAATCAAAATCGTTAGAGGGGTTTTGGAGTAAATACCAAAAATGTGCTAAAAACTGGTCCCACGGTAAGACACCACCTCCGATTTGCTTCAAATTTACATGGGTTTAATTGTTTACGTGTTTGAAGATATCCTGTAAATTTCAGTTCGATCCGTCCAGCCGTTTGCCCTGTGCACTCCGGACACACACACACACACACAGACACACAGACACACAGACAGACCAATTGCCAAAAATGCATTTTTTGGACTCAGGGGGCCTTGAAACGTAAAGATATTATGAAAACTCGTCATCGAATTTTTGGGTCGATCGCAATACTTACCTTACCTAGTATAGGGTAAGGAAAGTAAAAACTGCAACCCCAAAAATAGTTTAATACTTAAAAAAATGAGGTGATTTGTATGACGAAACATACATCTTTCATGGTAGCGCGGTGTTATTATACTATAGATGACGTCACTGGACAGGGAACGGGTCGAGGGGTTTGAGTTTGTTTACATGACTATGAGGTAACCTTTCCTTTCTAGAGACCTTGAAAAATATCAACTTGTGAACTCTACAAGCAAAAGTTAAATCTTTGAGTTCTGTATGTGTGCACCAGGAGTTACAGTGACTTGATAGAGACTGTATCTAGTCACTGTACCAGGAGTGCACTAATAGCGCTGAATTTGTACTTTATTGGGCTCGAAATAAAGTGGTATGTTATGTACTAAAATATTGTAGGTTCTTACAAAATAAAATAAATTACTTTATTTTGATCAAGAGAAAAACTTATGTATAAGCAATATTTATGAACTAATAATAACTAATATTGATTTAGCAAACTAAGTAAATTATTATTTCTTTCTCTTGTAAAATTCTGAACATGAAGGCTACGGCAATTTGCCTTAATAACAAAGATATGGAATTATTAACAAACATACTGTACATTGTTGAGGCTGCAGTTAGTAATAATTATTATCAATTTATAGACAAACCTTATATTCTTGACCGAATTCCATATTTAAATGAGAAGTTCAGTTAATTAAATTTGTTGTTTAGAAATTCTCCTAAATATTCAATAAAGCTAGCTGGTGGATTATAAGGAATACAATAAATTCTGTATATTTTGGAAGTTCATTATACACTAGATTATTAAAGATGCATCGTTGATCTCAAACTTAAGGCTCGGCAGAAGTGAAAAATATTTTTTGAGTTGACAGCAGCTCTCCAAGTGGAGTTTTTTTATTTTTGCGTTAATGAATAAAAAATCGCATACTTTCATTTTGAGTTAAGTCAAAGAACAAATTTAGTTCAAAACAAATTTAAACCACATTCAGACTGTCCTAACCTTTTAAATGACATATTCAGAATAATTTTTGATCATTATTACTTTAGTAATCTTATTACCGGTACGAGTTAACATTGCTCTTATGGGAGTTAAATTTAAGATGGTGGCTGGGTTTGCCGAGTTTTAATTAAACTTTGTAAACCAGACATTGTTATTGTTTTCGTCTCGTCAGTGGACAATGTTTAGATATAACTTTGAACTTTAACACTTATTATTTTTTTTTATTTTTTTGCTTTCCATGCCACTTTGTGCCTTTCGGCTAACGAGCATGTTTTTTTTGGGTTTTTAATATTTTACGGTCCCCCGCGGGATTTGACACTTATACATCGTTATGTCAGACAAGTATACATTAAAACATAAATGGTCCAATTTATTATAATATCTGTGCAACTCCAGATTTAATGTCCTCAATGTTTAAAATTGAAGTGTTTAGAAGAAAAACACAAAAAATTTGATTTGAGATATAAGATTTTAGAATGATATCAATTTAAGTGTTTTGGCAAACCATATTTATTTTTATATTAGCGCTGTAATATTGTCATACTGTCATTTCAATGCGCTTCTTTCGTGTAATAATTCGATTAATACCTGGGTAACATGTCATCTCAACATGCAGCAAAGTGTTTTTATATTCGAAAATTTTTCGGAATCTCAATAAAAGAATAGAAGCTGTTGACCAAAATATGAGCTTGAAATAATATTATTAGCGTCAATATATAAATAACTGCTGTCAAATAAAAATAATTACACAGCATGCTTATCGAAGAAAGTCAGATTTTTTTTGTAAATTTGTTTTGCGACGAACAAAATGTAGTTTAAGTTTTTTTGACTTTAAATTTGGCTAGTTAAATTGTTTGATAATAATTTTATATTATTAACAAATTAACGATTTATATTCTTAAACCAATAACAATTATTGTAATGCTTTCCAAGAAGTTAGTAGTCATTACTTAGTATTTAGTAGTGCTCAAATCGTCAAATCCCTCTGTTCGTATTACACTGTAAACTATTTTATAAAATATGTTTTATAAAAGTTCTTTGACAAATATCTTTGATAGTGTAATGGGCCATCTTTTATAATATATTTCTTTTATAAAATTTAACAGGTTGGCATTACCTTTTATAAAATGATAGATACATTTTTACCTTTTAACATAAAATAAAAATATGTTAAATAAAGATTGTCTCCATATTAAAAGATTGATATAAAAGAAATATATTATAAAAGATGACTTATTACACTATCCAAGATATTCGTCAAATAACTTTTATAAAATATTTTACAGTGTAATAAAGGCCTTAATACAAGTCCAAAATGTTTTATAAAAGAGAATCACTTTTCAAATCTCTTATAATAGATGGATACCATCTTTTATAAAACATGTTTTATAAAATATTTTAGAGTGTAACACCGGTAAGGGCGTTACTGAAAGTATAATAAAGTCATTGTTGCCATATGACTTAGCTACTTAATCTATCAAATCTTGAAATCTATGACTAGAAAAAAATGTTAGTGCACATCGCAGCGCACATGTTTTGAAATATTTGGTTATGTTGTAAATATTAGATTTTTGTTTTGTTAAATTTTATTGGAGTAACCTTCGAACAGTTGGAAGAGTTTTATTTATTCTGAAATGTGATATTCTTTATTTTTGTATCGGTCAAACGAATTAGCCTACAATTTAAAATTTACTATTCTTGTGAGGGCAAGCAATCAACAATAATACAAGGAACAGTTAGTACTTAACATTTTTACCAGTCCTAACAGAGTATTCAGAGTCAAATTGAATAGGAGATATTTTTACAGTCGAAATGTATTTTGAATAATGATTAAGTTAGTCAAGTAATATCTGAACTAAATAATACAATTCTAAACAATAAATAATAGGTTTGGTAGCCTAATGTAAAAAAAAATATTGCAGTGTAGGGTAAGCGATAGGCCTACATTGTTGACAAAATGTTATTTAAAAAGATTTTTCCCTTGAATGAAAGTATAAAAACTGGCAAATTAAAATCCGGACTAATCACAGTTGTAAAAATTAACTTTAGATAAAAGGCTTTTTAGTTTTTGGCACATGTTTACTATTCGACCCTAGGCTAGCCTATGACAACAGAAATGCAATAATTATAAAAAAAAAAACCTAAAAGGTTCTAACCTATAATATTTAGTCACAGTATGTTTACCTGTATTCAACATTTAACAGTAGAATGTAAAACAACGTCGTCTGCAAAAGTATCAGCCTAGGGTCGAATAGTAAATTTACGCCGGCTTTTTTCTTAGTAGGCTATTATTGAGATCATATACCAAAGAATGATTTTTTTTATCTGCAATACATTTTTTTAAGGTGTAGACCTAAAATTATTGAAACATTAAAAGTTGGGCAAAAGTATACATTAACACTCCAGCCGATTTGAAGGTTAGGTTGCTAACTTATGAATTTGAAAATGAAAGCATTAAAAGAAATCATAGTCTAAAATTTTAACTTACAGTCTCTAGTCACATTATGTTTCCACATTGTTCCAACATATATAAGTTGCTAACATCAATTTAGTTGTTTTGTAAACATATATATTTGCTGTAGTGTTAATAATGTATACTTTCACCAAAAGTAGTTTAGGTTAAATTACAGTAGGCCAAGTCTTATACACCTTCTAACCTACAATACCAATCTAAACTAAGTTACAGTGGAACTTTTGTATAATAGGCACCACCGGCGTAAATTTACTAGCCTATTAATGATATTTTTACAGACGACGATGTTGTTGTACATTCTACTGTTAAATTTTGAATACAGGTAATAAACTGTTTCAAAATAACTTCATAAAAAAAACAGTTTTTTTAGAAACTACTGTATCGTCAGAGTAAGAACTTTTAATATCACCTAAACTTAGGGTTACCACCTTTTTATTTTCACATTTCCGCACAATTGTTTATGGTGCTACAGTGCATCAAAATATGAACTGTCAAACTAGTATAAAAATGTATGACGTCCGCTGTTTATTTATTTATTTACGGACGAAGTCCTTTTTACAAAGAATTTTACAATCATTTACATAGTGATATTATTGCAACATTAAATAACAACAGTGGGTACAAAATAATGGCACTATATAAAATAATCACAATATGTTTATAGAACAAAATACAATTAAACAGCGTACAGTTAAAACACCGACTAAGTTTTGCAAATGCGGTGTTGCTACTTCTAACAGAACAAGCCACTGTGTAAACAAATGCACTTTTGTACTCAAAGCATCAGTTAGTTGTGTAAAAATTGTATAGGCCTAACTGCAGAATTTTCAAATATGCCTTTCGTAAATAAGAAATGTAGTGATATGAGTAGGCCTAAATTGTAATACAGTAATAATATCTTATAGCGAGAAATAAATCAGAATCCCGGACATATAACGGCCTACTCCGGACTTTCTTTTGTATTTTTGGATTGTCCCGGACGGGTAATCCCGGATGGGTGGTAATCCAACTTATATTGCTCCAGCCAAAACTGTCAGAACTTTGCTGCGCAGTGAAACGGTTTCAAACTGCTGCACCTCGTTATTTCTATATATAGTTATAGTGTTTGTGTTATAGTTATTTCTATAGTGTTTGTTTCCAGTTTATAAATATAGCCTATATATAAGTTGGTAGCACTTTTTTAAAAGAAAGGTTTTCAGCTGATGCTATTTCAACAAGTAGTGCAATTCTAAAGTCCGCCCACCCTTTTTTAAATAGAAATTAAATTAATGCATTTTCTGAAAAACAGAAATTTATTTTAAAGTGGCACAAATTATATTGCAAACAAGCCGAGTCCTCGATAGATTGCCAGAAGTTGGCGAGTAACATTTGAAACACTTTGGCACTGCTGAGTGTTATATTTTATGCGGTTAAGTAACCTTCCAAATGATGACGACCAGAACCTCATTTCTTATTACACCATTTCTTATTTCCTAAAAATGTTTCTATACATTGGGTATTAGCTCCAGTGAGGGACAACAAATTTATATTACTGTGAAATGTGCTCTTTCAAGTTCTAATTTTGTCCACCTTCCCAGCAGTCTTTAACCCTTTCCACTCCAATTACTGGGGACCTAGTGTTGCTATCAGCTCCATTTAGTTTTGAGCGAATATTGCACTTTAATTTGTTTACTCCAAAAAAAGTATTTCTGTCAGTTCTAAAAGGCTGATTTTTATTTGTAGTTTCTTCTATGACTAAAGTATAGATTGGTATGAAATAAAACATATATTTTTTTAATTTTTATTTATTGAGAAAAATAGAAATTCGTAACAAGAAATCGGAAAAAAACAAGAATTTTGGACAAATTTACAATATGAAGATCTATATTTGTTGTCTATATCCTAACAAACAAAATTAAGCGGTTTACAAATGTTTTAGATACAATAA
>JAGFPH010001006.1:16843-31568 GCA_018207615.1 Philaenus spumarius | reverse complement strand
CCTAACAAACAAAATTAAGCGGTTTACAAATGTTTTAGATACAATAAATACATTATAAAAAAATTATAATTGAAGAACAAGTTTTTGTAAAAAATTTGTTTTTATGAAAAAAATTAGTTTTGACACCAACTTGTACAAAATTGCCTCAACTATTTATTTTATTTCTTAGCAACAGCATTATTTAGGTCAAAACTCGTAAGTAAATTTTTTTTCAAAACTTATTGGTAATATTGGAATCACTCAGTTTGAAACAAAAGTTCCGTCGCCACTCCCGTCGTTTTATAACAAACTGCAGTCGCCTTCGTTCATTTTATTTCACAAATATTATATTAAAAAATAAACTGTGAAATTGCACATGATAACCTAGTACAACAAAACTGAACAACGCGTAAGCTCATTAAAACACTGCGTAGTAAGTAGGAACCAAACTACGGCGAGAGCAGACAGCTGTTTACAGAGCGGCCAAAGACGGCAAAAACATTACATTTTCTAAGATTTATTTACCACAGAAACTGAACTTAAATGGTTCTAAAAAAATTCCAAAGATAGCAGCACATCTCAAACTTCAACAATAGCGATCATGAAAGTAACTACGCCCGTTCAAATGCAATGAAAGAACGTTGTCATAGCGAGTTCGGGGCTCAAACAACGTAGGAGTTTGTGCGGATGTAGGTTGCGGGGCTGCCCCGACACTCTAGTGGAAAGGGTTAAAGGGTGAAGTACCCTACTAGCAATTAAATCATTTCCGTTTGTAATGGCAGTAGAAGATGGTAGAACCTAAAGGTACTCAGAAATTGAAGTTTTAGACTTAAAAAAGAGGCTCCATATAATACACAATTCTCCTACCCTTACAGTGCCCAGTTCATATAACACTTCATAATTTTTCTAAAAGAAAATCCTAAAAAATCTTTAGGTTAGCATTATAAGTTGGACGGCTTACTGTAAGCGTAGAGAGTGGTGACATAAAACCTTTTTACCCCTCTAAGCGACTGGACTACTTCTCTTTTTCTCTGTTAGTATTAACCATTTCTCTTATTTTAAGCCCATTTTAACTTAGTATTACCAAATAGAGTGATTCTAAAATTTTTAGATTTTTATATAAAATGTTATATTTGAATGATCCTAGTTCGTTCTGGTAAAATTTAAAACGAATTTAGGATTTAGCGAGGCCGCCGATTATAGGAATTGCGGTTTAAGTTGAGTTAAATGGACTCAGAAAATTCAAACACTGAAAAATGAACATGTTGTTTCCTGCCATAGTTAGCACTACATTCTGAAGAAGAAATTGTTCACATTATCAACGCAAAAAAATACATTAGGACTTAGCAAAGGATGGTTTTAAATTAAATCTTTTGTGCTGTATAGTATATTATACTTTTTATTTTTTTTGTCTTCCATGGATGCTGTTAATAGTTTCAAAATATGCTGTGAGTCAGAGATGTTGAGAAAAAATCAGTGAAACTAATTACCAAAATTCTAAGAAGTCTCTATACTATCTAACTCCTCCTTTCTTTCTAACATTTTTGTAAAATGATAATTTCCTAAGTACAGTAGCGTCCCCCTATTCCGAACTAATTGGGACCGAACAGTGTTCAGCGGGAATTCGAAATAGGCGGATTTTATGAATAACATCAACGTATCGACTTGTTAAAGCGTAAATTAAGTGCGGGGACATCTGCTAGTGTCAGTTCTGTACAGTGTTGATCGGCTCGGAGGAAAGCGAGGAGAAGGTGAACGCTCAAGCTGAACTCGTATCACACGCAGAAGCGGCAAACGCTCTTGACCTCGCTCTAGTGTAGGTTTACATCATCCGGGATTATTTATTTCCGATGCGTTACGATTTCTTCTAAAAAGAAAAGGTTGATCCCTGTCCGTTTTGTCATCCCGCAGTCTGTCCGTTAGTACCGCATTATCTTGAAAAAGATCGAGAAAAAAAATTCCTTCGAGATAACGAAAAGGAAGGAGAAAAACGGATGAAAGCAACTGGCAGGTGGCAACAACACTACTAGTGCCTAGCTGTTGTATCTAATCTTTCCTTCTTTCTGAAGGACCCGGTGTTTTCGGAAGGAAGCTTGTTGAAATAGCTTCCTTCCCGCAAAACGGATGGGAAACGTGAAAGAAACAAAACCAGCTTTCATTCCAATTCAGTTTCAGGCGTTTTCATCAAGCTTCAAGGCCCTATGTATGTCTCTGTTTAACTTATCTGTGAACATCTTTTTAATTTCTCCTGTTTTAAAAAATCGGTATTTTTTTGACCCTGTTCGGAATAGTCGGATTTTTGGAATAGCAGGGTTCGGAATAGCGGAACTCTACTGTACGTTTATCAGTATCCATTTACTGTACTTGCAATCATGTTCACACTGTTTTTAGCTCCTAATATAGATATCAAGTTTTTTATTTAAAGTTGAGCTGTCTTTGGTTCGGCTGAAATATTTCCCGTGGTTTGATTAACAAGCAAAAGCTTTGCATTAATAATTTATTTCAAAGGTCGAAGAGCACTGTGGCGGCAAATTCACAATGATTGAATCAAACCCCTAACCACAATTTGAAGGAACAAAAAAAAAAAAAACAACAACAAAACAATTTAATGAAAAGTTATGTTTAATATTCGTTTAAAGTTATGGCCTAACGCACATTGCAATGGCATAGTCATAATCCTCAGAGGCCTTAACACTACTTTTCATTAAATTGTTTTTTGTTCCTTCTATTTTTGTGGTTCGGCGTTTCATTCGGTCATTTTAATAATTTATTGTGAATTATTTTAGTTGTTGCAGTTAAACATTGATTACATTCATAAAGGCCTATAGGATACAAAAATATTGTGCTAGGTTTCGTATTGTTTATAATCCTCATTTGTCTTAATTTAATTTTGGGAATTTTCTAATTGAGATAATACCCTACTGTATTTGCTCACACTAAAATTCCCTGCAATAGTTTTATCTAAAAAATGCTCATAGTGTGGTGTGGAATAAAATGTTTGTACCGTAGAATTTAATTCTTTCGACGACTAACATTAATTTTCTGCACAAGATTTAGGTTTATTGAAGGAGTTTCATTAACTTATTTATGTTTACTCTTTCAGACATAACATTTGATTCGGTCTTTTTTGAAATAACTACTAAAGGATACACATGAAGGAAGCTACGGACAAGAAGGCAAAACGTAATGAGAATAAGAAGAAGAAAATGCTGGCAGAAATTGAACTTTATAGACTAAGAGACGAGGTTAGTATAGAGACATTAGATTATAATTTTAAAAATTTGAGCTCATTTTTATATTTTCTTGCATTAAAGTTGAGAACCCAGGTGACAAATTTATTTTACGAGTAGTTTATAGCATGGAGTATGGAGGTATGGCTTGTATAAATAACAGAATTGTTTTCCCAGAGGCGGGTTTACACTGATGCCGCTTTGGGGCTAGTAGTAATCTGCCACCCCTACACTGAGCAATTTTTTTAGGTAAAAATTACCCTAAACCCAGAGGTTATCGTGGGCTAAATACACAAGGAGTTTTTAAGTGTAAACAATATCATTTACCGAGGTAAAAATGAATCTGAATCTAGAATAATATTTATATATTGTCAAGTTAATTATTTTTACATGAGTGAGGTATAATCATTTTTTATCTTGTCAGATGTACAAATTCCTTACGTGTATCTTGTCTAATGATTACATTAGATTTAGGGTTATTGTAACACAAAGCACTCTCTCAAAAGTCCTCCTTTGTAGGCGACGAGGTTTAGCCCCTCTCACCTTGTTTGGCCGTTTGGGACAAAAACATCTTTCTTCTAGCTCATGCCCATCACTAGCCCATCCTTCCTATTTTATTTTACACTTCTACTGAATTATTTTTATATTGCCAAAATTTTAACACACGCAAACACATTATAGCCAAACGATTTTTTTATCATGTTTATAAACGAAACTTCGATATTCTCAATAACCAATCTCCAAAAAAACGTTATAACCTTAAACTAGAGAAATTAACGAAATAAATGTAAACCAAGTTAATATACAGATTTAATATTGTTTGTATTTTATTGTCAGTTTTATAAAACATTATTACACTGAGACGCCAAAAAAAGCACTAAAAGAAAACATAATTAGTTCGATGGTGCTGTAAATGTGTACGTTGTTTTAATAATGTCTTCTCAAGAAATACTCACAACATCTAGGATTTAACTCTTATAAATGATAATAATGAATTATAATAAACATTTTGGTGGTAAAGATAGTTAAGTTTAGGTCAACTAAAATATCTTTCTTCGGGACTTAGTGTTTGAAAAAGTATCTATAATGTCATCAGAATAAAAATGTTTTGTTATTTCTGATTCAGTCTTTGTAGATTTTGAGTCGATTTGTAATCTTCTCAGAACGGAGAAGGATCTTTTCGCTGAACAGTTGGGCAAGTATTGTCAACAACAATTTTAATTCGATGTAAACGTAAGGATATAGGCCTCTATGTCTTGGAGTTGGTTATCATGCAACACTTTATACAGTTAAGAATTGTTTTTGGTCGTTCATCTTTTTTCAATTCTTTCAAAAATGTAAAATCTGATTCACAATTTCTTTTGATTCTGGCACATTGTTATTATACAAAGTAAAACATTTCTTACTGTTTTCTTTAAGACAAGGTTTGTTTTCATGTCAAGGTTTTCTTTTTCACAATTACAGTTGTTATTGAAACTTCACTTAAAACATTTTTATTGCTTAATTTTTACTATTTGTGCACTTTTGAAATAAAAATGTAAACAAATTTGAATATTTAAAGGCTAGCTCAGTCACAATGTCCTATATTTTTTTAGAAAAATGTGTTTATCAAGGCTACCAATTTTTAAAATTTTCTTTTCATTATTTCATATTACTTGCCTGAAAGGGTTAAGATGTCAACAATTTGGTCCGCCATCTTCGATCTGCCATTTTGAATGTAACTTTTTTTAAATAGGAAAGTGTGGTCATGAGATACACCATTTCAATATAGAATTTTAAGACGAAATCAATGGTGAAAACCGCACATCCATATCTTAAACCGTTCTGAAGATATTTACGTTGAATCACATTATTTAATGAAAAATTAAATAACATTAAACTTCTTACCTATCAAATTTTAATGTTGAATAAAATTAAACATTACCAAACAATCAAATCGTAAGGTATTAATTTAATGTACATACATTTTAACAATAATGAAAAAAATACATTAAAAATAATTCGATTTAAAATATTATGATATATGAAATGATATGATCCAATGTAAATAATTGCAAATATCTTCATAACGGTTTGAGATATGGATATGCGGTTTTCACTGTTGATTTTGTCTTAAAATTCCATATTAAAATGATGTATCACATGAAAACTTTCCTATTTAAAAAAAAGTTACCTTCAAAATGGCGGACCAAATTTTTGAAATCTTAATACTAAAATAGTAGTTTTGTATAAAGTAGGTTCCTCAATCACATCTATCTTCAAATTTTCCTTATATATACGAAATATTAAGCCGTCCTCAGACTTTTCAGCCTGTATAATATGCATATGTATATTTTTGTAATAGATTTGAGATCAGTTGTTTAAAGAAGTCACGCAGCAGATTCTGCTAATCTGGCCTAAATTTTCACTGTAGGAAATAAAATATATTGTTCAAATTTTGTTCTTCCTTTGTTTACAACGAGCTGTTAGGAAATAAATCCAAACAATTCAAGTTAAAATTTGCATACAGTTTTAAAATGAATAAATTTTTATTAAAAAATTACTGTCACGACTGTAGGCCCTTATCTTCAAATAAACCATGTATAGACTTACAATAATAGACTAGGCCTGTAAGTTTTTAACATTAAAATATGTTTTACATCATAGGCTGTAGGTTTAGTTGACCGAGCGAAGCGAGGTCTCCGTTTTAGCTCAACTGTTCGGCATTTCGTCTGTGTGTCTTACAATTACGGCCAAACGCCAAACGATTTTGATGATTTTTTGCATGAATGTTCCTTATTCTTAGGCCGAGCGATGTATACATACGGATTTTTACATTTTTCATTTTTAACCCCTTAAACAAAATAAAAATGGCGGCCGAACCGTTTTTCTCAGTGTAAGCTTTTTTCCAAAGCCAGTTTGTGGCTTAACCGTAAGTCGAATTTAAAGACTAATAACATTTTGCTGGTAGCAAATTTGATTTTCAATAAAATTGTATCCTTAATTTTTTTCCGTATCTCTTCAAATTTGTTAAAAATTGTCCAAGTTTTTGTATTTTAACCATGTTTTTATACGTTTATTCTAAACCAATTCAAAAGTGTTCCATAGCTTTTTTGTAGATAAAAGTTCAATGAATTCATATATGCCAGTAAAAAAATGACCGAAGTAAAATTAACAAAGTTATTAGCTCAAGAAACAAGCATGTTCAGTAACGAAAAGAAAAAGTTCAACTTTTTAGGCCTACGTAAAAAGTAGTAAACATTTTTTGTAATTTTTTCATAAATGTAAAAAATTTTCATAATTTAGTTCTAAATAGAACTGTATAAAAAATATTTATCATATTCAAATTTGGAAAACACCAGTTTTTCCTACTACAAGACTGCTAACAAAACTAGGCCTATTTTGAATAGTAATTAGGAATATATCCTTTGCCGAAAAATGACATATTATTGTAAGAAAGTGTAGAGAATAAATCAAAGAATCAAACCGTATACTTGTAAATTTTAATTTTATAAAAGTATTTGACTTAGCTTTACTTGAATTACAAAATGAGATGAAACAAATGAAACTTCGTGGTAAAAAATGATCGTTGGACAGCGTGGGAAGTGTTGGTACATGGGTTGAGATCACTATCACGATGCTTTAACATCGTTTGTTTTCATTATTTCTAATATTGGAATATGATATGGAACTGTAAATACATTGTTAAGTTTTAGTTATTTAAGTATATTATAAATATTTAATTCTATGTTTTCCCTCAATAACGCAATATTTTTAGCTACCTTAGCATTATTAGCCTAAATAAAACACAATACCCCCTAAAAGCTTTTTACAAATTTTTAACCTAAGCTCAAAACCACATTTGTTACTTCAACGAGCAAGGTCTACTGTTCACAGAACTTACTGAAAAATTATTCAACAAATATAAATATTTTGATGGTATAAGCATTATTTATTTTCATTTTGTTATTTTATGTGAAGTATATTTAATTATAGTATTTTTATAGAGAAGTGAAATGTGTGGTACATCAAAACGTGCGTATAATGATGTGGATGACCCATCCAATAATTCTATGAATGTGGGATCAGAGCCAGAATCTAAACGACAGAAGAAGGATAATAATGAACAAGTATGTATATTTCTTTGTGTTTGATGTTTGTAGTTTGAGAACACACCAAAAGACCTAATTTGATGAGTTGTGTTAATATTTTATAGTAATAGGCTTATGGTGTCCATCTTGTAAGGATTATTTTTTATGCTAAATCAAGTAAAACCAGAATAGAGAGGATATGATCAATAATTTACGTAATAAGGATTTTTATGTATGCCTACTTAAACATCTATTTACTATAAACAAAAAGTCATTATAAATGTAATAATTTGACCATGCAGCTGAACCGCTGACGTGAGTTGAGCAAATTTCAAAAATTAAGTTTATAGACCTATGTTTTAGGGTTTCAACTAACAATTTGGGATATAGGTGTATTCACGACGGTGCTGAATAGCTGCAAAATGGTTTGCACGCCATTCCGCATATTGGGAGGTATCTTCAATACACAATGCATTGCAAACCAATTTCATTTATTTCATAAGCCTACAATAACAAGACAACAAATGTTAAACAACTCTTAATTAAAAAAAAATAGATTAACTAAACAATTTAATGCTAAGTACAATAATTCGACCACGCAACTGAACCGCTGACGTGAGTTGAGCAAATTTCCAAAATTAAATTTATAGGCCTATCGATGTTTTAGGGTTTCAACCAACAATTTGGGAAATAGGCCTAATCACAATGATACTGAATAGCTGCAAAATGCTTCGCACGCCATTCCGCATATTGGGTCTATCTTCAACACACAAGCCATTGCGTGCTTCGCACGCCAACCCCCTATTGGGAGTATCTTCAATACACAATGCATTACGTTCTTCGCACGCCAACCCCACGGTAGAATCCACCACATGGCTTTGAACCGGGTACTTCTATGGTATTTTACGTTTTGATCGATTTTGGGGGAACCAAGCGAGGTATAAGGTCGCGTAAAAAAACAAAATGTGCAGAACAAAATCCTACATTTATATTTGTAGAAAAAACTCAAAAACAAATTCATTCTTGTAGGCAAAATCTCCAAAAATAGTTACTTCCGGTCAAAAAACGTGCTTCCGATTGTTGGATTTTTTCGGCTGACGAATTCGTCTGAGCGACGTAGACAACCAACATGTGTACCAAATTTGAACCAAATCGGACTTAAAATGTGGCCGCTAGAGTGCGAACACATATATACATATATATGTATGATTTTTAATGACTCCCCAAAACGTGTTCTGCGAACTATGATCAGTGCTCATTTGCTACGCCTGACCTGGGGTCTTACCATAAGGGCCACTGCAATAGCTTATTTTTCGTATGGAAATTTGCTAATAATCTTAAGGGGATTCCCTACTGAAAATAGTGGTTTTCTATAATAGGCCTTTTTTAGTCATGAACTAATTTTTCTACATTCATTAGAACCTAAAACATTGTTTACATTTATAGGAATTGTCAAAAAAATTTTACATACCTTTTTGAGTTTTTTTAAAAATCTCTCATAATTTTTTTTTACTACTGAACTAACTTGGCCATTTGATATCATGTTTTAAAGTATATAAAAAAGCACTAACTTTTTGGTACCTACTCATAAAATTTTAGTAGTTATTTAAAAAAAAAAAAAAAAAAAATATATATACATAAAACAAATTTGTGGTTTACACATTTAAAAAAAAAATACTCATGTATTTGTCCTAGAGGAATAACAATACCCACAAAGTTGCATTGTAAGCTACTAAAGATGGGGTAAAAATTTCATCACTGTAGCTTTAGCCTTTAAAAAGTTAAAAAGAACTTTTGTGTAAAAATTATCAATATTGAAAAGGCATTGAAAGCCTAATAATAAACATTGCTGTCCTTCTTTGCAATTACTTAAAAAAAATAAAACATCTTTTTAGTCCAAATAACAAACATAAAGAAGTTCAACTTGACCAAAAGTAGGTGCGCACATTGCTTTGAATAGATTTTTCACACTGATATAAAGAACTTTTGTTGCATATGTTATGTTTTTCTTAAACCTTATAAACTATAGAATCAGGAAAAAATATAAAAATATCTTTTTTTTTTAAATGGTAATTTTTTAGTAGGGAATCCCCTTAAGTAAATTGAATGTACTTTTTAAATATTCTTCAATATATATAATGTGTGAGATATTGACTGCCCTGCTTATTAATAGTTTTAACTATAAATACTATACTTTTAACAGTGTTCAGTGAGACTTTAACATGAAAGTGTTATTTATATCTGCCTTACAACATGATTATTTTTTAACTATGGTTACATTGTTGTTTTGCAAGTACGTGGTGAGTAATTTGTTAACAAAATCCGTGCACATCTGAATACAATCACTCTAAACTGTCTTCACACATTTATATTAAAATTTTCACAACAAAGAACTCGAGAAATGTAATAGATCGGTGTACAAGATAATGTATAATTATCAAAACAGTCTTATCAACATTAGTTCACTGAATTCTTATCTCTGAAATGATTTTGAAAAGAAAGAATTCTGATTACTGTACAAGTAACACATTAACTAAACAAAAATTTTGTTTTATTATCAATTGCTCTACTTTGAAACTTTTGCGCTCCATATTTAACTCAGTCCGACATTGCTAATTTGCCATTGCGCTCCACAGTCGGACTCATTCCGACAAACGTTTTAATATGATTTCTATGTTCTAAACAAGTGTAGAATCTGTGGTTTTCGGTCTAATGAGACTTCAATGTTGTTAAAACTGTTGAAGAAACCAGTGACAGATTATATTGGCTGTTGAATATATTTTATATCTCTCTGAAGTTGATCAGCTGTTTGCCAGTCATGATCAAAAAATACAAATAGCATCGTCTTTTATCTTGTGTCTTGTAACTTTTGTTTACACTTTTTCAAGTGGGATTTATTTTTACTGTACGTTATTATTTTGCAGTTTTGTGTAAATTTTTTTAATGTAAATATCTTGTTTTTGCTTTATTTTGTGTTGAGAAATGGCAACTGTTTAAACTATACGTTAACGTGGTTATGTACCATTATTTCGCAAAAATGTTATTGTTAAAATAAATTTTTGAATAAATATAAATACAATTGACATACTTAAACAGACAAATTTACTGTAAAAATGTAAAAAATATTTTTAAAGCTCTAATCATTTTTATTACTACTTTTAAATTCATAAAAAAAACATATTTTTTTGACCTAATATATTCAAAATAGGCCTACTCAATAAAAAATGTTGTTAAACCTCAAGAATATTTTTTAAATTATTTATTATGGTCACATTTAGTGTAATAAAGTATTTTAAAAGCTCTAAACTCTATTATTCTTATTTTTAATTTCATTACAAAACAAAATAATCAATTGATTTTTTTTACCGATTATATTCAAAATAGGTCAATTCAATACTCAATGAAACATTTTTTATTTAATCTTTCAAAAATTATTTCCTTATTCTCTGTTTTATTCCGAACAATATGATATATAATAACTTATTTATGTTTACTATTTATAGGAATTTTTTAGCGAATTTACAAAAATAATTCTGCAAACAGTAATATTTTAATTGGATCTGGTGGAGCAGCCAAATGTAAAATAAATAGAGTGCAAAAGGTTAACAATGTTTTTTGAGTTTAGCATTGTTTCAAACAAAGGTCTAAGGTTATTAGCGAATTTCCATAGGAAAAATGAGCTATTGCAGTGGCCCTTATGGTAAGACCCAAGGTTGGGAGTAGCAAATGAGTATCGATCATGGTCCCCAGAACCTGTTTCGGGGTGTCATTAAAAATAATATATATGTATATATGTGTTCGCATTTTAAGTCCGATTTGGTACACATGTCGGTTGTCTACGTCGCTCGGACGAATACGTTAGCCAAAAAAATCCAATAACCGGAAGCACGTTTTTTGACCGGAAGTAACTATTTTAAGAGATTTTTCCTACGAGAATTAATTTTTCTAGAGTTTTTTTCTAAAAATATAAATGTAGGATGTTATTCTGCACATTTTGTTTTTTTACACGACCTTATAGCTTGCTTGGTTCGACCCCAAAATTGATCAAAACGTAAAATACCATAAAAGTACCCGGTTCAAAGCCATGTGGGCAATGCATTGTGTACTGTAGAAAAAACGGGGGTTGGCGTGCAAAGCATCCAATACTGAAGATACTCCCAATAAGCGGGTTGGCGTGCAAAGCATGCAATATTGTGTGTTGAAGATACTCCCAATATGCGGAATGGCGTGCGAAGCACCCAATGCATTGTGTGTTGAAGATACTCCCAATATTCGGAATGGCGTGCGAAGCACCCATTGCATTGTGTATTGAAGATACTCCCAATGCGGAATGGCGTGCAAAGCATTTTGCAGCTATTCAGCATCATCGTGAATAGACCTATTTCCCAAATTGTTGGTTGAAACCCTAAAACATAGGCCTATAAACTTAATTTTGGCAATTTGCTCAACTCATGTCAGTGGTTGAGCTGCGTGGTCGAATTATGGTACGTAGCATAATTGTTTGGTTAATATTTTTTTTAAAATTAAGAGTTGTTTAACATTTGTCATCTTGCTATTGTAGGCTTATGAAATAAATTAAATTAATAAATAAATTAAACTAAGTGTAATAGTGAATAAATTTTGCTAAAACTAAGTTTTAAATTCAATTTTATTATGGAAGATATAATATGCATGAAGGGTTTTTTTTAAACTAATATTTCAGTCAATTTAGGTTTTTTGTTGTAAAAAACTGAATAAGCATTTTTTTTTTTAATTGCTACAAACAACAAACAACAACAACAAACCTAAAAAAAATATTAATTGCAACAGTCATAAAATTTCCAATGGTCACACTTCCTGTGGTTCGGAGGCAAATTGAGGTTATCAGAATTAAAGATGATTAGATTTCCGAGAAAAAAATGATTTTGTGTATTTTTTATGGACAACGGATTGTAAAAATGTTCTACAAAGTTTCCGTGCTATTTTATGCTCCTTCCGTATAGCTCATACAGAAACTAAGTCATTTTTCTATGTCTAGTTGTTAAAAAAATAATCAAAAGAAATAAAAATATATTGGCTTGCTTAAAAAATGAGTATAGGTATTTCATTTAAAATAAGGGTCCTCACGTCACCAATGAAAAAAAAAATTGGTCGGAGCAGCTGCCACAAAAACATTTTTGTTTTAGCTTTGATCTTAAGGACATCAGTTTTCGTGTTATGGCAAAAATAAGAAAAAATATGCACAAAATTCAAAGTCATTGTAGAAACTTAAAATTTGAAATAAAAGGTCGTTTTAGCATAAGAATACTATATTCTATAACTAATTTTCTGTTTTCCTCACAGTCTGTTGAGTGTGAGACACAACCATTGGATACTAACAATACGTCTACTTACACTATCCAACAAAATAACAATACTATTGTTCATGGAGAGGAATTGGTCAGGCTTCGTCAAGCTCTTCGCGAAAGGAAAAAGAAACTTAAGGTAACAAACTATAACAGTAATTAACTAGAAATTATACAACTTTTGTACTATTTATTGTTTTCAATTGTTTAGTTTTACGTAGGTTTTGCTAAACTGAGATAAAGCTGTCAACGGTAGGTACGTAAAAAAATTCTTTAAGTGAGAAATTTCGATCTTCTTGCCTTTAATATTAGTCATTGTGACTATCAATTTTTCAGTACTGCGCAAGGCCGTAGCCACGGGAGGGGTTAGGGGGTCAAAACCCTCCCCCAAAATTTAGCAGTAAAAAATAATACTAGGTTTAAAAAGTGCAAGTTAAATTATAAAATAAAAAACACAGCAGATGATGCAACAACATATTTTACATCATTGTGCATTGCATGCATACTAATATTTAGATTCGCTTGATTAAACTATAACGTGCAATACACATGGATGCAGTAGGTTACAGCCTTACTCTCTTGTGAGTTGTGAGCTTGATCTGACATATAAAATAAGAAAACTATGAAGTTCCACTAAAATACTTTACTCTAACAAAACAAAATCATTCATCATCCTTAAACATCCTACAATCTTTTACATGGGTAACTATATCAAAAATAAAAAAATAAAAAACATGGAAACACGTTTACTGCTACGCAAATTTTGTATTTCCTATGCTAGGAGCTGACCTTTTATCTTTTTATATTAATAGCCTAAATGAGTAGAAATTACTTTATTTTTTATTTTTGAACCTTTCTACGTAATAATCGCTAATATTTTAAAGCGGACGCACATGTGCGTCCATAGCACGTAGGCTTATTGGCGTGCGAAGCACGCAATGCTCTGTGTATTGAAAATTCTCCCAATACGGGGGTTGGGCGTGCGATGCACTGTGCGTAGGCCGCTTCTCATAGTGTTCAGTGAAAAAGCTCACGTGTACGTCCTTAGCAGTGAACGTGTTAATAATTTAAATGTGTTTGCGAGAAAGTATGTGCCAGTTTCTGGTACCGTTTATTATATTTGTTCTCATGATTTTCTACAATAATTTGAATACACTATTTGGTATGAGTGTGCAAGTTCTCGAAATCTCGAGCAGTAACGACAAATAACTCAATACGGTCTCAATCTCGTTAAGAATAACATTCATTTCTCGGTTGTACTTTTCTCGATCCAGCCATAAATTTTTTGATGCGTACTTAAAATCTCGAGTTTTATTTTTAGTCTTTTTATAAAACTTAAAATGTTGCATTAGAATGTAAAGAAGATGAACGGAAGTTTTCCAAACAACTCAATAGGGAATTGATTATGACATCCCAATATCTTATTTAAATTACCTAGCCTCTGAAGAGAAATTAAATAACTTAGCATAGTAGAGATTAAGTTTTATTTAACCTTGGGGTTTTAGTAAAATAAATAATGAAAATGAATTTCTTAACTAAAAATAAATATAATTACATAAAAATTAATATGTTGTACATGTAGTGTAAACGTTTATGAACCGATAGTCAACTGTTAAAGTACATATCTCTGAGATACATTGTATTTGTAATAACTATACATAAAAACTAGGGCCCCTGGACGCTTCGCGTCCCAACCCCGCCTCAGCCTTCGGCCTCAGATGGAAAATTCGCTAAAGAATCTCGTTAATCTTTAGCTTGTTTGTACATAGGTGACCGAGCATAAATCAGCTGTTTTATTTGTCAGCTGACTCAAACTCGTTAAACATTATCTCCATAAGATAAACATGGGAAATTTTAAGGATTGTGTGCCGGAGCTCCTTCTCGGGTGAATAGCGACTGAACGGATGATTGGATCTTAAATCTGATGGAAAATCGTTAGTTTGAAATTAAATTTTCTACAACTTTTGTATTTAAAATTTTTTGCTATCTCTTACCGTTTTCTTACAAAACGCGCACAAAGTGAAAAAATTAAAAAATCTAAAAAATCTTTCCCGCCCAAAAGGTGCTTCCAAAATAAAAAAATATTAAATTCTGGCAATTTTCCCAAAAGTTTCTTGTCGAG
>JAGFPH010001006.1:0-16743 GCA_018207615.1 Philaenus spumarius | reverse complement strand
AAATACAGTGTGGGGTATCGTTTTATATGTTTTTGGGTACGAGAAAACTGATTTTGATAGTTAAAAAGTCGTAGCACGTCGGGGTCACATTTTTGGGCCAAAATTTTAAAAATATTTAAATGTAACACATAAAAAGTAATTTTTAACTTTAATTTTCTTTCAATTCGTGTGATCTGTCCGGACGAACCGAAGTCTTGAAGAAGTGTTCGATATTTTAACTAGTTTTACTTTATATTTTATAAATTTATTATACTAGATGAATGAGAAATAATACCAACTTAATTAATATTTAAAAATCATTTCAGAATTTGGAAGTTTAACTGATGCTGTACAAAGTAGTGATAAAGTTTTTAAAGTGCTGCGATCAATGTTTCCTATTTACATAACACCGAAAGATGGTGACGTAAAACCAAAGTCAAAGAGAAAAAAGTTCATCTTGCCGGATAAATTTCCCCGCACCGAATTATTATTGTCAGCTTGGCAACTTGTCGAAGAAGGATATCCGTTGCCTTTGCAAGGAGAACTGAGTACCAGGTAAGTTGTGAATTTGTAAGATTAGTGTCTAATGACGAGCCCCAAAGTTGGCTGCGCCATTTTGTAAGTTGCTCTGCTTACAAAAAAAATAAAAAATATATAAACTTGATTTGATTTGATGCAGTTGGATTGCAAGACTCTACTAATTTTTCTATCTCGGGTTGTGAATTCAATGACCTGAATGAAAAATGGTGAAGAGGATCAGATTAGGCCAAACAAAGCAGACGATTTAGAAATGACATTTGACATTTATTAATATCATATAATATACAGCAAAGAAAAATAAATTCAAATACAGACAAATATGATACAAATTATAGATTATACATTTTAAAGAGAGCTGGTGATTTATAAAAAAAAAAGATTTTAAGTGCACTGTACTTACGAAAAGCAGACCACAAACTTATTAATTTTAAAAAGAAAGAAAACGCCACTCGCAAGTGCAAAACTTTTGTAGCCTATTTCATTGTCATGTCTGATTTACTGTCACATTACTTAAGCGATCGCAATACACACCATTTAACGATGAGAATTATTAATTCTCGTAAAAATTCAAATACTACTTTGTACTTGTAGATTAACAATAAATGTTACATGATTTAACTGTTAATGCGCAACGCGTAACACTTCAAGCGATGTTCACTGCTTTGTCTCTCGTTGGAAAGTACCGTTAACGTTATTCCTCCACCACTACATTCAGCCGGCGTCTATTTTCTCTCTCCACCAATCAGAAACGTCTGACGACACACAGATGTTCAATTTCGTCAGATTCGTTGGTTGCTTACCAAAGCATTCCCTGTGGATCTTGCATGTGGAATTGCACGTAGACCATTTCTCCAGGAATTGGCTTGCAGGTGTTCGCTTCTTATCTCGTCTAGACTGGTGGATGTTGCTTTTCCAACTGCGTCTTAAAACTCGTATAATTTCCGCGTCTTGGCGTTAGTACATAGACTGTCCATTTTCTCAAACACTACTTTTAAATTTAATATAATAATTGATTTTAATAATTGCCTTGCTTTTATTTTTATTTAAGTTAATATTGAAATTGACTTTAAATTTTGTCTGCCCTTTTAGTCTATTCCTTTACGTGAAAAATGCTTCTAATTATTAAGCTCTCTTTCTGAAAAACATTTGTAATGTAAATTAAATTAAATTCAAAAATAAAATGCTCTCTCAAATTAAAATTGACTTATGGTCCTATTCTATATTATTTTATACTTTGGGAAGTTGGAGATCTTACAAATTACATTATAACCAGCAAAATACCTAAACTTCGCTATGGTTTAATAAACTTGTAGCATCGTTGGCATTTACCGGACTTTGTTGATACGTCATAACTTGAGAAATACGTAACCGATTTCATTAAAATTTCTGATCCAGTTAGCATTACTGAAGTAAAATAGGTTAATATATTAATAACACTTACTGTCGCAATAGTAAATTTTTCTTTTCTTTTACCGTCGCATTACGGCCGTTTCAGCCATTAACGAGTGCTTGCTTGGTAGTTCACGTTGTCATTTTTTTTAAACCCATAAATATACGAACACATAACATAAACTCTGTACTTATTTTATTTTTTCCATGTAGTGGGTCCACTGTCACAACGTTTACTAATTCTTCGGGACAATTGAAAGAAAGACAAATCTATGGTGTTCAACTACTTACTACAAGCCGCTTGAACACACACTTGGAAATATCCTCAACAGACATGGCTACAAGATCGCTTGTAAAACAAAAAATAATTTGAAGGGTTACTTAAGTAGTACAAACAAATTAGAAGACAAATTTGAAGGCTCAGGAGTATATCAGTTATCATGTCGCGATTGTCCGAAAATATATATAGGGCAAACGGGAAGATCTTTTAAGAAAAGATTTAAAGAACGCCTTCCATCGGCCAAACAAAGTGCGAACCTCACAAAAACCGAGTCGAAATTTGCCGAACATATCATCCAGAATGACCAGCATAGACGGTACCCACGAAATATTACATCATTGTAAAAAGGGAAAGTTGATGAACGCGCTAGAACAGTTAGAAATTTACAAAAACTATAAAATAAATAGCAGTAAACTATTAAATGAAAAAATAAATTTTGAATCTAACGCGTTATACGACACCGTATTGACACATGTTGATAACGCATCATCCCTTCCAGAGGATTAACTTGCATACCATCAGTGCGTACCGGGACAGGGTCGTATGTGGTCGCTCACCACGAGTTTAAGCAATACGGGCGTGTATATGTGTTTTATTTATTTATTTATTATGTAATCGAACGTTGTGTTAGTTATGTGTAAGTGTTTGTGTAAGTGACAAAGGTAAACCTGATAAATTTGAAAATGGCTGAATAGCCGAAACGGCTGTCGTTTAGCGACGAATAGGAATATTGAAGACGGTAAGTCCTAAATCTAATAATTAGTAATCAATATTCGGAATGGCGACTAAAAATTGTTGTAGTAGTACTACTTCTATCCCCCGCTTCTGTCAAGAATGATCCTCAATACTTTTATAGACAAAAAGGTTTTTAAAAACCTAAAGGTAATATATTAAGTTTTTTTTTTTTGAAAAGAGATGCATTGATGTGTTTGGTTTTGGGTTTGTGTGATAAGATATGAACAAAATTCTTCTGCAGCGTAATTGGTACATCAGCCGATACCGTATTACTCTGTTTTAGTTTTGAAAGACATTTGTAGGTGGGGTGGTAGATAAATTACTATACTCTTAATGGACTACACCCACCTTATTGCTGTTTCACTTGTATATATAACTGCTGAACAGGACACGTTGTCGTCAAATATAAAAATCTTTGAAGCAAGGGTTCACGTCACACCACGCACACAAAAAAAACACAACACAAAATTCTTTAAACAAATACAGTAAAATATACACAAATACGACGTTTCGTGAAGAACAAATAACACTTCGCGTCCTCAGGTGATGTAAGTCCTAGATCTTAGCGGACGTTTTTTGTCGCAACCTTTCCGAACGCCTAACACAGGTTGACTGAGTAGGAATCAATCGTAGGTCGTTCAAAGGTTCAACCCCCACTACATTGGTATTATTAATTCTTACATTAGGCCTGTCAAAAAGTCTCTGTACTTCATTTTTAATTAAAAGGAAATAGGTAGCACTAACGGTGGAACTTGGCTGGGAAATACAGTTTTCCTTCACGGACATTATAGCAGTATTACTCTGTGGCGTGACATCATTGCTCGTAAACGTTGCAGTGTGGTTAAACAAAAAGCTATTTGTGGTTTCTTGTAAAAGTAAGTTTATGTATTTGTACTGTATATAAAATTATTTTTGTACCTCAGTGTCCAACACAAAACGGTGTGTATTTAATAAAACTTCCATTTTTGCGGTTATATGAGGACTATAAATGGTAGTTTTTATTTTAACCTCTTTATATTGCGTGTAATTTATATTCGAGTATCTCACAGTCTGAGGTACTCTTGGTCCCATTCAACTTAAAATATCAGAACTCTACTGTATATATTTATAAGAATATGCTAAAATTTTGACAGCCCCACGACTTTTCTACTAGGCTAAAATTAATGGTGCTGGGTTTATTCCGAGATACTTCATCAATTACTCAAATCCAATTACTTAACCCTTGCAGTGTCAGACTACTCAATTTGAGCAGTCGGGGCATGGCACTTGAAATATTTCAACTTTGACAACTCTACTCGTATTGAATATTTTGACCACTAAAAATCATCCAATCGCAATAAATCAAAAACATCTGGAAAGGAAATGATTTAAACTTTAATTTTTGTATCTATACATTTTTTCTAAAACATATATTTACATATGTAATCATCGTTTTAAAATTGTCGTTCTAAGTTAGTATTTATATCTTTATACCATTTTGTAAGGAAAACTTCGATCTTACGTTTCTTTTAAAGTAAACTAGATTTGACTGGTTAGATGTTATTCAAACAGCAGTGGAAAGTACAGACTTGCGTAGAATTCAAACACCGTATGAGATAGCAAAGCAAGGCTGTTTCCCACGCTCTTCAACAGTCATTTTTTGTATGTCCTTTATCGCAGCGTGGTTTCATTTGTTTCATCTCATTTTGTAATTCAAGTAAAGCTAAGTCAAATACTTTTATTTATGAAATAATAATTTAAAAGTATACAGTTCAAATCTTTGATTTATTCTCTACACTTTAATAATATTTAATTTTTGGGCAAAGGTTATAATTCTAAATCACTATTGAAACTAGGCCTAGTTTTGTTAGCAGTCTTGTAGCAGGAACATAAAAACTGGTGTTTTCAAAATTAGAAATTGATAAATATTTGTATACGGTTCTATTTAGAACTAAATTACAAAATCTTTTTACATTTATGAAAAAAAATTACAAAACATGTTTACTACATTTTATGTAGGCCTGAAGTTGAACTTTTTCCATTGGTTACTGAACATTTTTGTTTCTTGAGCTAACTTTGTAAATTTTACACCAATCTTTTTTTACTGCCATATATGAATTCTTCGAACTTTTCTCTACAAAAAGCTATGGAACACTTTTGGATTGGTTTACAATTACTATATTTGGTGAATTTTTGAAAATCTGCTTGTACACGCACCGAAATGGCTTGCATAGAAAAACATTAACATGGACACTTTAAGGGTTTAACCTTCCCCGAGTAACTAGCTCTTTAGTTGTCCCTTCCATGCATTGGTTTAGGCCAAAATGATCACACTTTAGTTTTTTTTTTCGATAATTCGTCAGTAGCTTAAACTCAAGTCATATGAATGATTTTTTTAAATGTTAGCTCTTTATCCGTATATGAACTATCAATTATTCAAAATCTCCTCCTAAAAATGAATCAATCGTCAAATTTTCGAGACTGTAAATGCATGTTACTCATAAACGAGTGTGTTTATCGAAAAATACTCGTAAAAAATAATGGTTCCCAAAAAACATTTGAAAGTTGGTCGTCATTTTCGATTCTGGTGCCGCTTATTTTAAACTTAAGTACACACCAAAATGAGGGAAATTTAGTTCACTTCAAGTATTTCATTGTGTATAAAGATTATTAAAACCATTTGCTGTTATTGTAATTTAAATTGTTTCAATCCTGTGCTCAATTTCTTTTTAATCGAGCGATGCGCTTATATTTGGGTTAATGTTTTGTTGGTTATCTTTTAGCATTAAAATTAAATACACACTTTGTAACATTTATTTTCTGCTATAAGTACGGTAATTCATAAATCTTACTTATACAACTGCAAAGGTTTTCTTTTTCTACAGAGGCTTAAGTTGTAAAATTTTCGTATTTTCAGATATTCAAGTTACGTGTTAACCAAAGAAGAGTACGCAGAAGTGACTCCTCAGTCTCCAATGTGGGCAGTCGATTGTGAAATGTGTCAAACGAAATGTGGAAATGAACTGACTCGAATATCCATAGTAAATGAAGACTTGCAGGTATGTTAAATAGTTAACTGCCATTATTGATTTTTCTAAAACCCAAGGATATGTAAGACCCAATCTCTACTATGCTAAGTTATTTCTCTCCAGTCCAGGTAATTTAACCTTTCAACGTGTGACTTTTTATGAGAGAAACTCCCCCTGCTGCGGGACTTTTTAAAGCTTTCAGGAGTTATGAAACATGTTTGTATAAAAACGTTAGTAACCAACTTATTTTTTGGAATATTTTTACGATTCTTTTACCAAATTAAGCAGTAGATTACATTCTTTTTTTTTTTCAGTCGCCCAACTTATATATGAAATTGAAAATTTAAAAAAATTTATTTGGAAGATTAAACAAAATAAATAAATACGTTAGAATCCTATTATGAATTTTATGATGTCACTATATAATAATTAAAAAAAAATAATTTAATTTAGAAAGGAGCCCCTTGGGGGCTGTTAAAACCAAAAGTGCTGCAGCGTGTCCCATCCAATAATTTAATTATGTTTTAAGAAATACAGTACATACATCTAAACACAAATATTGAAATTTCAATTTCAATCCTAACAAATAGGCAGCTTAAAGGTATACATTCATTTAAATTCAACTTTTAAAGTAATAAAGCAGTTTTTGTAAATACGGTGGCACTGTATAAGCTTATGCATAGACCTTTCTGGAAAAGTTTATGACTGCAAGTTGTTTAAAAAAAATATTGTTCGTAAACAGACCTTTTGTTGTATATAGTTTTAAACTTTTACGTTCAGCGTTCCTGGTTCTTTCAAGATGCATGATGTAAGTAATTTTTTTGTGTCGCTGTGGAGATCGCTCGTAGCGCTTACAAGGTGTGTTTTAGGAAATCAGTTTTGGTAGTCAAGGGCGTGCTGCACTCTGACGCTCAAAGGTCTAACTAATTGTAGTATTGAAGTTTATCTCCAATCGTCGATGTTGTTAGACAGAGTACGTTGTAATGTATATTGTGTAGATATTTTTTTAATGTAGAATTTATTTGATGTAGCGACTTGTGGGCGTTACAACAGAAATACAAAAATTTTCACTCTAATTTTCAGGTGGTGTACGAAAGTTTGGTAAAACCTCACAATAGGATTATAAATTATCTTACAAAGTATTCTGGAATCACTCCTGCCATGTTGAAGAATGTAACGAAGAGTTTAGAGGACGTCCAGACAGATCTGAGAGAGTTGTTGCCTTCGGATGTTATTCTGGTCGGCCAATCTCTCAATATGGATTTACATGCAATGAAAGTAAGTCAGATAATAATTCCAATAAAAAACAAAGCTTATACCTTCTTTGTCTTGAAAGGTTTCTGATTAGCTTTGATTTTCGATTACCATCTTAGAAAAAATAAACAGTACCAGAAACTGGCACATACTTTCTCACAAACTTAATTTATTATCACGAAAATGTGAGCTTGACACAAACACTATAAGAAGCGGCTGACGCACAGTATATTGCACGCCAACCCCCGTATTGGCAGTATTTTTAATACACAGTGCATTGCGTGCTTTGCACGCCAACCTCCGAATTGGCAGTATTTTCAATACACAGTGCTTCGCACGCCAACCCCCGTATTGGCAGTATTTTCATACAGAGTGCATTGCATGCTTCGCACGCCAACCCCCGTATTTGGAGTATTTTCAATACATAGTGCTTCGCACGCCAACCCCCGTATTGGGAGTTTTTTCAATACACAGTGCATTGCATGCTTCGCACGCTAACCCCTGTATTGGGAGTATTTTCAATACACAGTGCTTCGTACGCTAACCCCCGTATTTGCAGTATTTTCAATACAAAGTACTGTACTAAATTGATGTCTCCAACTAACAGTACAGTATGCCATTGACCTTCATTTCCGCAAGTCCACTTGTATTCACGCAGAGATGTGTTGTAGTTGTAGGGACAACCAATCTTGTATGTTTTGTTGCATTTGTATTTCGCCTACTTGGTATTTATACAATGTTATTAAATTGGTACATTAATAATTACAGTACATACACAGTAACAATTTACGAATTTTGCATGTACTTTATTTAATACAGAATTTTTACTTTTTTTAGTGACCGCGAATAATCCGTTAATAATAACCCCAGTGAATGCTATTTAACGGACTAATTGGGGGAAGGCGCTGTCCATTGTTATGAAAGTCCGTTGAATCGGAAAGTATTTAAGTACAGTAGAACTGTCCGAGGTAATGGGGACCGGTCAGACCTCGGATAATCAAAAACTCGGGCAATACAGTAGGCTGTGAAAATTGGTATGTCGTTATAGGCTGATTTTGAGCTATACTTACTTCAAAATCTATTTTATTTGGCTTTCAATAATATAGTTCTAAGTCAACAAAGGAGGTTTGATAATGTACTCAAATGAACACTGTAAGCTACTGTAATACCACAAAAACAATGCCTCTGAAGTTTTTTCATGCTCTTTTTTTAATTGATTGTCTGGCCTATTTTTTATTTGAATACTGTTGAGATCCCCAATTTTCAATTACCAATCTATTTCGTCTCCAATCCCCAATTGCCACTTTTCTTATTGAATCACTTCCGTCTAATCGTTTAATTGCTTTCAATTTTTCATTTCAAGATAATACAACACGCTTTTGTTTTCCACTCATAATGACACTCTCATTCACAAAGTTTAACACGAAGACCGACTAAACACAAAAGAACAAAATACTTTAGCAGGGGGAAGAAACAACTCGTGGGAATCGATGGTAAGTCCTAAAAACGATGCCGCAAGGACCAAGACCGTTATGTAATTCACTATAATACCCGTCCGCTAAAGGTCACCATACTGTTGTGTTGGGTTAAGTTAAATGTTTTCAGGATGTACAAGGCAAATGACAGTTTCGTTTTCTTTCCGTTCAATCTAATAAAAAAGTGATTATTATTATAAATTCACTTATTGAGAAACCTTTCAAGCTATGAAATCTTTATCGAAACCAATTCAGTTAACTTACATTTATTTGTAATGACAAATTTTTTTTTAAATTTGCTTCGGTTAATCGAGGTTCTATCTACTGTATGAAAATAGGCCACTACAGTAATGTGGAAATGTTCCACTTCTTATTTAAGGAAAAGAGGGGAAACAAATAAATGGATTAGAATTTCACTAGTTTCTCAAGCTGCAGCCCGACAGCCAAGGTCATTCACAATTCCAAGTAATGTCAAACCCAATTTCAGTTTCTGTTTGAAAAAGACGGAAACAAATTAGGGTACAGCGTTGTAAGGGTTGAAGATGGTCTGAGCTGCCAAAGGGAAGTCTCTAGGGGCGTTCCACAAGGTTCTGTTTTATCTGCGGTTTTATTTTTAATATTTATTAACAACCTTTTACTGCAAAATTTTCGTGGAATAGTAACAGCTTTTGCTGATGACATTGCTCTGCAGTATGTAGGTAACTCTTGGGAAGCAATCCAGGTTCGTGTTAACGTAGATTTAAGATTGTTGAATCAGTGGTGAGTTTTAAATTGTATGGTTGTAAATGTGGAGAAGACCAGGGTAGTTAACTTTGGGTAGAGAACACACGTATCGGGAGAGTTTTGTTTTTCACCATCATTTGTGTACTGGGGTCCGTCTGTAGCAATCTGATGAAATCAAATATTACTCTTGACAATAAATTAACATGGACGTCACACACAACTAATATTAAAAATGAACTAAGAAGAAGTATCAGGAAATTTTATTTTCTTAGGAATATTTGTGATGGTGACTTTGTCTTCTTCAAGTCACCATCACAAATATTCATATTACGCTTGAACACTTTGAGCGTTTGTAAATCTATTGTTTTTCATTAGTTGATATTCTGTTTCTAGATGATGCATCCATACGTAATCGATACCAGTGTCATATTTAATTTAAGCGGAGAAAGGCGCAGGAAATCCAAACTCTCACTTTTAACAGCTACGTTCCTAGATGAAGCGATTCAACAAGGATCTTCTGGGCACGATTCCATCGAAGACAGCAGTGCCTCGCTTAAATTAGTTCAACTTAAACTTAGCAAGAGTAAGTATTTTACGCAAGACTTGTTATTATATTTTGCAATTGAAGAAGATTTTATAGTGATTTCAACTCAATTTTTCAAGATACAGTAGAACTCCAGTAGCGAATTCCACAGTCGGCAAGCGGACACAGTAAATGATTTATTATATTTCATAGTCTGGTGCAAAGGTATAGCAAGAGTAGTGCCACCTCTTCTAGTGCTCTTTGCACTTATGTTAGAGATGTAGACAAATTTTTCTGCCATGTAAGTCGGCAATCCAGTTTGTAGAATAGAATGTAACATCATCAGTGTATGATACGTCCGTAGTTCATTAAGTTTTAAGATGTTAAGAGTTTTATAATAAAGAGAAACATGAGCATTGCGTTTTAAACAAAAAATAAAACGTTTACAGTAATTTTGTGCTCGCTGCACGGACATGTCACCGAATATGGTGTTACAGTAAGTAAAATATGGAAATATAAGAGATTTTACAAGGAACACTCTGACAGGAATGGCAAGAGATCTTGCATTTTTTTAAGGTATGCATCCCTGCAAAAACTCTTATACGTCTCAGTCACATAATCTCTCCAAGTCAGCCTACTATCAATGAGCAGTCCAAGGTACTTAACTTTATTACAGTAGTCTAAGATGTCATTATCAAACTGAAGTCTGGGAAAGTTGTCCAAGTCTATTTTGTTCAACAGTCGAGAGTGACCAAAATAATAGGCTGCGTTTTTATAGCCTTGTTGATTTTTAATCCGTTTTCCCAGACCACAAAGAAATATTTGAAATATCATGGTTTATGCGTTCCACCGCTCTACCGGAATCCTCTATTTTAAGGTGTAAATATATTTTAAAGTCACCTAAATATATTTTTTTTTTTTTTTTTGCATATAAATGAAATTTACAGAATTTCAATATTGTAGAAATGTCGTTTATGAAAATGCTAAATAATAAAGGTCCTAAGACAGAACCCTGCGGAACTCCCATGCTAACATCCCTCCAGCTAGACCTACTTTCTCCAATACTGACACACTGTCTTCGTTCGGAGAGATATTACTGAATCCATGACAAACACACTGGCTCCAGTCCAATATTTTTTAATTTAGCTAGCAGCAATGAATGATTAATGGAATACTATCATTATGATTAATGAATATGATTAATATTCAAAAACGATATCTTATAACTGCAGGTAATATAATTCAACCCTACTCAGTTCAGGTTCAATTATAAAAACCTTATTGCAATAAATAAGTATTCACAGATTAATTGGGTTATAATTAGTTTTATTCATAAATAAACATAGAATGATTATTTTATACACTATTAAAAAGGTTGGGCTTTATTTTATTTAACAAAGTAATTATAATAAATTCAATTTTTCATCGCCGGTCTAGATCAGTTTATTTGCACAATTTGGTAAACTATTTTAGAGTTCTATTTCAGTTAAAGTTAATTAGTCTGTTTAATAATAAATGATTATTAATTTTAATCTATAATTATCCATACATAATAAGATCGCATTATTGAAAGATCAGATAGCAAAATATAATTATTCGATAGCGTCCTTTTTTTTTAATGAAGTAAAAATTTGCAACTTATTTATTGAGTTTATAGATTGTTTGTAAGAGTTTGAGTCTATATTTGATACTTATCAGATCGATGTACAGTTTAGCAGCTTAATCACACTAAGTTTATTTTTTTTAATGGATAATATACGTTAATATTTAAAAAAAGGCGTCACTCTCGTTGAAAATTGTTCTGCACCTACCGACGCTTACTTCTTCACTCCAACTGGCGTCGCTTCTTTTCCAAATCTGTTAGCGGTCCCTTTCGAATCCAGTACACGTTGCATCTTGGGTAGAAGCCGGTCTCTGATTGGCTTTCGTCGTTCACATGGGTTGTTGACGTCACACATTCCATGGAATCGTAGCATCAATTTGTCAATGAGATTCCTGGGCAATATGGGCGCTTTTACTATATTTGGATAATTTGACAATTAGCATGTCGAAAGTATATTTTTATTTGTTAATATATTCTTAGTTTAAATTTGTTTTTGCATTTGACGCTCAAAAATGATTTATTAAAATATTTTGTATTTTAACGGGACAAATAAATATTTCCCTTTTCTATTGGACTTTGTGTGTACTGATGGTGTCATATACTATGCTATATTATATAATTAATATTTCTAATAACAACAATCTACTGTAAATGAATGACTATGGATTATTTCATAAATACTTTTCTTAATTTTAAAATATATGCTATGCATTTGGTTGTCTAATTTCCTTAATTTAATTTTTTTATTTCAAGCAACTAGTCCTTTTTCTGACCCATATATTACATTACTTCAATGGCCTACTTACAGACTAACAGTTATCTGTTTTTGGTTATGTAAATATGTTTTTAATTTACTTGGATTTTGAATAAAGAGATATAATTAGTAAATAAATAACATGTATTGTATTTTCTGATATGGTAATTAGTTATTAATGTTTCTTGTTTTGAATTAGTACAGGTGTTTGTTTAGGTAACTTTAGCCGGTTGAAATCTAGGCTTTTCTTTCATTAGTGATTTTTCTAAGGTTTGTTGTGGTTTATTATACCGTTATAAATTTGCCTAATCTTCTAGAATAGTTTAATAATTTATTTGGTCATTAAATTTATACTGCAAGGTAAATTAATGTCTTGATATTATTTAGGCTATGTGAGATTAGGTTACAATTGGCTAGGTTATATTTATTTTCCTAATAGAAACATGGATTTATAGGTTTATATAAAGATAATTTGTAGAGATGGGGTTTGATACATCATAATTGTTTCACTAAATTACAACGAGTAGCTAGGCATACAAAGCCAGACGCATTGTCCCATGCTTGAAATAACCTTGTCTGAACATAAATTAGGATGTAGACTATGTTAGTCCCGTAATGGTTATTTAATTACTGTATGTATGTTGAAAATAGGAGAACAAAACTACTGTATTTTTAAATAAAAAGAGCCTTTAATTAACTAAATGAAAAGGTATTACTTTTACATGTTAATTGTATGTACATAAATGAATGTCATTGCGTGCTGAACATCTCGGTCAAAGTAAACTGTTTGACTGTTGACACCTATCGCCTACACTAGCTTCGCAAAGGGAAGGACAATAGCGCGCGTAGACAGAATCATTATTTTGCGAATCGCAGTACGTTCTGAGACGGATTAAGCAATAGGCCTATCCGCTCAATGAAATATTTTTTCAATTTATTGTAAAATCTACTAAGTCCTTCAGACACAATTATACAGAGCAAGTTAGGCTAACTTTTCATGTTCAAAGTTGATTGGAACTCAGCAGCCAAATGAAACAAGCTGGCTAGAGAACAATGGAAAAATTATTTTAGTAAAAAAGTTGTTTTTAAAGAATTAAAGTATGTAAAATAATCATAGCAATAAAAAAGTCTAATGACAATTTGGAATTAAATAAATGAATAAAAAGTTATTATTAAAATAAAAAGGAGGAAAAAAGTTAAAAGTAAGAGTTTTGAAAAAATTTAAAATCTGTATAAGGGTATTGAGAGACCATTAGAATAATAGACAAATTACCAAAAAAGTTTTTGTTAAAATGAAATGGTTAATATAAAAATAATTAAATAAAAAGTAATTAGAAAAGGAAAATTAAATTAAAGTAGTTTTAAGTACAGTTTGAGTAAAAAGTAATAAGGTAATTAAAGTAAATAAAGATTTTAACAAAATTAGTCATGTTCAAATAATATCAAAGAAAAAAGTTAAGAGTTATTAACGGTTTTATGTAAAAAAGTAAAATGCCTAATTTCACCTATAAGTAAAGGGTTAGTAGAAAAAAGTTAAGATAAAAAATAGAGATAATAGTTAGTATAAAATGTCAAAACCTGTGAAAGATAGAAAAAAGGATTAATTTAAGGTAAAATGGGGGTTAACATAATTAGACCAAAAGGGATGGTACAAAAAGGACAATAACTCAACCAAAAATTAACCAATTCAAAAACGGCAAAAGACTAGTTTAGTGGAAAGACTTAAACAATAAAGTATGACCATAAAAAATATAAAAAACTTTATAATTTAGAAAAGCAGCGAGTCAAGACAAAAGCGATCGCGAAAAAGGTGTGAAATGGGAACGATACGTCGTACAACTACAAATCGAGTTTGTGCGTAGCCAGTAAACCAAGCTGAACAAAATGACACCATCCAGAACCCAATCCGATCACGGGAAGCCGAGTTACAGGAATTTGGGAATAAATGGTCACAAAACTCGCAAACCAAAAGAAACAGGCAGAAGTTGATAATTTTTCGTGAAGAGAATTGTCGGCCGACCAAAGGTAAAGACACGCCCATTCTACAGTCTAGCCAATATAATTGCCATTGTACCAAATCAATTAATTTTAAAAACAATACCAAAAAGAGAACTTTTATATATATTCGGGTAGAGAAAATAACCAGGATTATGAGAAAAATAAGGAAAACATTCTACATAAATTACAGCCCGAGCGCCACACCAAAAACAAAAGGGAAATTGAATAGAAAGGTTGGTAGGCGAGTATAGGCTTTTGCATGAGCTGACCGAAAGACGTGGGTCACTTCGACAGTCTTCATAGAAACTCCGGAAAAGTCTCTATGCTTCTCGTTAGATCAATGTATCACAGCAGAGTATAAGTTTTTGCAGGAGCTGACCGAAACACGCGGTTCACTTCAGTGGTCTTAATCAAAACTCCGGGAAAGTCTCTATGCTTCTCGTTAGATCAATGTATCACAGCAGAGTATAAGTTTTTGCAGGAGCTGACCGAAACACGCGGTTCACTTCAGTGGTCTTAATCAAAACTCCGGGAAAGTCTCTACGCTTCTCGTTAGATCAATGTATCACAGCAGAGTATAAGTTTTTGCAGGAGCTGACCGAAACACGCGGTTCACTTCAGTGGTCTTAATCAAAACTCCGGGGAAGTCTCTATGCTTCTCGTTAGATCAATGTATCACAGCAGAGTATAGTAAATGCAAAGATTTTAATACTTCGTAAATCTAAATATTTAGTAAAGTATAAAACAGAAAAACAATTAATCTAGTTTATAGCGTAGTAAAATAGACGCTATATTTCGTCGAAAATACGATCGCCGAGAACTTCAAGGGAAGATCCTGGATAACAGCGGCGAGGTCTGTTAAAACGTGGTATCCGAACTCACAGGAGGAATCCAGACGAATTCACGGAAAGGTGACATCGTAGGACAAGATCCAGGACTTCCAGAACAGCGTTCCAGATCGGGACTTCCAGAACATCGCACCAATCCCGGACTCAGGATCTCCAATAAGGAATACGCCGTATTCGATATAAGGTAGTGTCGGAGACATCTTTATAATTTTTCATATTTTACAGCATTGACGAGTAGGTCGTCACTTTTAAATTTTTTATATATCAGTTTTGGGGAGTAAAGTTGAGAAAAAATGAATTTAAATATATGTTATCTATCTTTCACAAAAAAGGTTACTTTTTATTGATTTTGAAGTTAAATTGTGTATCAATAATTTCACAAAAACTAGCTAAGGAATTTTTTAGTATTTCAAGGATAAAGTATCCGATTTTGCTTTCTGTAAATAGTATAAGTTAAGAAAAAGTAAAGTTTATGTTTTATTTTCCAAACAAAAAATCTTTTATTCAGAGTAAATTACCAACACCAAATTTAATTTTAAGAAGTGTTAATATTAAGGAAGGATTGGCTGGGTATAACGAAGAGTACTGTTCTCCGAAAGGCACGACTCCTGGGCTGAGTTTAGTCTCTAAAATTATAATATATTACAAGTATTCTTTAGCAAAATATAATTAAGGGTTTTATCTCAAGGCTAGTAACTAAAGATAAATATCCTTGCAAAGACGAGCTATCCTCTTGACTTGACTGGTAGAGCTAGCCAGGACCCAAAAAAGTAATTTTCACTAGAGGTGATCAATTTAATTAATTTAAAACGCTAATTAGTTAAATTGTAACAGTTGGAGGTGAGCGGAGGGTGGTAGATCGTTGCAGTTCCCGTCTTATTTTTTTTTTCTGAATTCTGGAAGCGATTCGTATAATCAGCGATTCGGATAGTTTTAGTTTGGATAATTGGAGTTTTACTGTAATTAGAAGAGGTCTTTTTTACCAAAAGAATGGGCGAGTTGGAAATAGTGTGAGGGCTTATAGTCAGGACAATAAAAGTAACTAAGCCTAACGTACATTTGGGCTTAGATTCAGGACAATAAAAGTAAATAAACCTAGCATACATTTAAGAATTTTTAAGTGAAGGAAGATAGTATAACTAAACACCTAAAGCCTGGGCACCTGAGGTAGGAATTTACTGTACTGCCCAAAAATAAGCCCAATGATAATGAATGGAACTAGGTAATACGCGTTACATAAATCCAGGGGTGCAGAAAATGTTTTAGCACACGTAATTTCCCCAGAACATACTTTTTTCACTAAAAATTTCCCCAAAATTGGTCGCTATTCCCTACAGATGCGCCGGACATTAACACAGTTTGTTTAACTATTCCAACATATTTATTGACATTATGTTTTAATAATTTATTATTATTATATTTGTTATAAATTCCAATATAAATCTTCGAAACAATAATAATAGCATTATTTTTACTTAATTAACTACGGTGAAATATCGTCAGATGGTCCCAAAAGGTTTAAAACAAAACAAACAAAGAAATACAATTTGATTATTGCTATTTTATTATGTTTAAAAGTAGGCCTAATACTTAAGTGGTAAATACAAAGTTAAATGTTATGTTTAATTAGTTCC
>JAGFPH010001005.1:314454-355180 GCA_018207615.1 Philaenus spumarius | reverse complement strand
TAGGGCACATTAAAGGCTACAAATAAGCCAAATTTTATCAAAATCGTTAGAGCCGTTTTTTTATAAAAAAATAATAACTGATTTTTTGGGGGTTTTTTGGCCAAAAAGGGGGTTGTTTTTCAAAATTGTTTAAAACCCTTTTTCGTGCATCTATACAGGCGTACTGGACATGTCTGGTGCAAATTTGGTTGAAATCGATTGAATAGTTTTCGCTCTAGCTTTGTATACATACAGACATACAGACATACATACAGACATACAGACATACAGACATACATACAGACATACATACAGACATACAGACATACAGACAGACATTTTGTAAAAATCACTTTTTTGGATTCAAGGGGTCCCAAAACGGATATTTCCACAAAAATCTCGACATCGATTTTTTTTGCGATCACTATACTTTCTCTATACTATAGTATAGTGAGAAAGTAATAAATCAAATGAAGGTGAACATCAAAATGGTAACGAAACTTACAGTTCAACTAATTTGAGTGTAAAACGGTTCCATCTTGGATCGTTTAACAACAAATGTAGATTCTGTAGAGCTTTTTACGTTTTTGAGAACAAACCTTAGCTGGCCATTTTCCCCTGTGTTGTAGCAACAACAAATTTAAATTGCCTGAATTTGTTTTTCTAGATGAAATCAAAGAACTAGCAACAGGTTGCAGTTACCTTGCTAAACATTTTAGAGAAAACATTCGTCAGTATAACAGTTCTTTATCATTTGTTTCTTTTGGAGCCAATATACAATTACCATCCAGTTTTGGACCTTACTGCTTTAAAATTCTGGGGATTACGTACCACACCATCTCTCCATTATACGCTGTAAATGAAGAGAAACCATCATATGGACAATTACATATTCCAGATTTTTCTGAGGCAAATAAAATAAGACTAGAAAATAAAAGTAATGCTAATTTAAAAGAGGAATTGCTGAATCAACTAAGTTACATTTTAAGAGAAAAAAATCCTCATGCAAAAAGCTATAAAATGATGCTTGAAAAGATTATTGAAGAAAATGAAGTAGCTAAGAATGAAAATCGTCAACCCCTAAATTTATTCATGCGTTTTTATCATGAACCTCAATCAGATCCCAGGCGTTATAACGACCCAACATGCTCTGAAGTAGCTGCTGTTTTCGAGTTAAATGATGGGGCTCCTCCTTCACACCGCCACATTACGGTATATGCAAAAGATGGTGGATTGAAAAACATTGACTGTGACAGTATGCATTGTGAACCAATGTCTTATGTTTTGATTTGGCCATGTGGAGAACCTGGTTGGAACATTTTAATGCCAGCTGGAGGCGAGAGAAAACTAACATCCGCCAAAATATATCTAAGAAGGAGTATGTTTCCTATAGGCTTATGGTTCGAGGACTCCATCGTACATTTAACCCAATAATCAATATAGGAAAACTATCTCAATAACTAATAGTGGATTATTATTGCCGTATTGAAGGGGACCGTTCAAAATTCATAAGGAATCGACAATTAAAATTAAGAGTGGATACCTATGCCGGACTGTCCGATGCCTTACATGTCAGAGCAGTGGAGGAAAAGCTCAAAGCTGGAAGAATAGTTATAATACCGAGGTTTTTCAAGTGTAGTCCAAGAAATATGTCCCAAAACTACCAAGATGCTATGGCCATGGTTAGAAAGTTCGGCAAACCAGACATTTTTCTTACTTTCACTTGCAACCCTTCTTGGCCAGAAATAACTGAAAACTTGCTAGATTTGAAATTCCTAATAATCGCCCTGATTTGACAGTTAGAGTATTTTACTAAAATGTCAAGGAGCTCTTACGACTAATAAACGATATAAAATTTTTGGAGAGGTAAAAACGTTTCTTTACACCGTAGAACTCCAAAAGAGAGGCTTACCGCATATACATTTACTGCTATGTCTGAAAGATAAATGCAAACCCCGAGAAACAGCAGACATTGACAAAATAGTGTGTGCAGAAATTCCTGACTCAAGAAATGAAAAATTATATGAATTGGTAAAGCGTCTTATGCTCCATGGCCCTTGCGGTGCTCTCAATAAAAATTCTATTTGTATGACTGATGGTAAATGTAAAAAAAACTTTTCAAAACATTTTGTGCCAGAAACAATTGACAACTTCAATGGATATCCATTATATAGAAGAAGAGACGGTGGAAAAACTATTGTGAAGAATGTTAAAGGCCACAACGTGGAAGTGGATAATCGTTTTATTGTGCCTTATAACCCGTTTTAATTACTCTATTTTGAAGCACACATTAACGTTGAAGTTTGTGCTACCGTTCAAAGCATTAAATACATTCATAAATATGTCTATAAAGGCCATGATTGTGCAAGCGTTGAGATCGTTGCAGCTGATGGTAAAGTTAATCATGACGAAGTGACCGCATATTTAAACACTAGATATGTAAGTTCAAGTGAAGCTGCTTACAGGATATTTTCATTCCCAAAGCATGAACAATCACATTGCATAGTAAGGCAGCCAGTTCATTTACCAAAGGAACAGCAAATTTACTTCCATGATGATAAAGCCACCGAAGCTCTTCTTCGAGCAGAACTTAAAAACACAGAACTGATGGAATGGTTTAATCTAAACAAAGACTCTGAGAACAAGTCTCCATATATTTACCCTGAAACACCTATTTATTATTGTCGGCACAAAAATAAGTGGATTTGGAAAAAACTGGTAAGACGTACTAAAATTATAGGAAGAATGTATAATGTAGCCTATCTCATATGGAAAGTGAGCGATATCATCTTCGAATACTACTTCTACACGTAGCAGGTGCCACAAGCTTCAATGATCTCAAATCCTACAATGGAAAAGAGTATTCCTCCTTTAAGGAAGCAGTTTTTGAAAGAGGGTTACTACAAGATGATAATGAGTGGCATCATTGTCTTCTAGAGGCATCATCTTTTCAAATGCCATCACAATTAAGGCAATTATTTGCTTACATTTGTGCGTTTCAACGACCATCTAATGTACAGCAGTTTTGGGAAAGCTTTAAAGATTTCATGAGCGAAGATTATAGTCTGCATAGTGAAAAAGAGATAGCATATCACATGAGTCTTCGAGATATAGATGACACATTAAAAATGCATGGATACAGCCTGACTGTATTTAACTTACTAGCTTGCAATGAAGTAAGATTTTCCATGGGTAATAATATCAACCCTAATATAGACCTTGATTCCATGTTAGAAGTGCCAACGATTAACAAACTTTTATAATTAACGAAATTTTAAGTGCAATTATTTTAAGTCCAACAAGAAACAGTTGAAAAATGTAATGCATACTTTATAAATGGCCCAGGTGGTACTGGGAAAACATTTGTCTACCAGTTTCTGATTCAGAAGTGTTATAATTTAGGGTTGGAGGTGATTTCAGTTGCTTGGGCTGGGATTGTAGCTATGCTTTTACCAAACGGCCGTACTGTTCACAGTAAGTTCAAGTTACCTTTAATTTCAAACGAAACATCTGTGTCATCAATGAAACCTAATAGCAAAGCAGCTGCTGAGATTAGAAATTCAAAATTAATTATTTGGGATGAGGCATCTATGGCCAACATACACTCATTAATGTGTGTTGATAGACTTCTTAAAGATATTATGAATAATGACATTCATTTTGGAGGTAAAGTGATTGTTCTAGGAGGTGACTTCAGACTAGTCTTACCAGTAGTACCTCATGCTTCAAGGCAAAAAATTGTTCAAAATTGTATAAAATTCTCCCCACTTTGGTCAAAATTAAATATTTTTAAATTACACAAAAACATGCGAGCAAAAGAAGAAGAACATAAGTTTTGTGAATTTTTATTAAATATTGGAAATGGACACTATCCTTCAATTCAAAATTCTACCTATCCAAATTCAATTCAACTTCCTTCTTGCATTCTTACAGACAAAGGCATAGTCACAGAGATTTTCGGTAGCCAAATTTTACCTCTTGATGAAATTTAAAAAACTTTCAAAGGTTGCAATCCTTGCTCCGAAAAATGAACACTGCGACGACATTTATTCAAGGGTTTTAAGCCTTTTACCTGGACCATCAAAATTATACACAAGTGTAAATAATTTGATCACGGAAGAAGAAAAAGAAGTTCTTCAGTTCCCCTCAGAATTTTTAAACAGCCAGGAGTTGAGTGGTTTGCCTCCTCACAATTTAATTTTGAAAGATGGTGCGATTGTTATGTTATTAAGGAACATTAATGTTACTCAAGGTCTTCTAAATGGTACCAGAATGATGGTGAAGAAAATGAACGAAAACAGTTTAATTTTAGAATTCATTGATGGCAAAAATATGGGAGAAACCGCTTTAATACAAAGAATAGACCTTATACCATCTGATGCAACCCTACCATTTGAATTCAAGAGAAGGAAATTCCCTATTAGACTATCATTCTGTATGACTATAAATAAAGCCCAAGGGCAAACATTAGATCGAGTAGGGATTTATTTAGCCCAGCCTGTTTTTAGCCATGGACAATTATATGTTGCTATGTCTCGATTCTGTTCTTTTAATGATCTAAAAATTCAAATTGTGCCAAAAAGTGACATAACAGCAAATATTGTTTTTAAGGAAGTTCTTTAAAAGTGTTTTTGTAAATATTTATTTATTATTGATTTAATGGACATTATATTTTACATAAATTAACAGACTTTATTTTAAAAGCATAAATATTTAAACAATCGAACATTGGACGTACACAGCAAAAACAAATTGGAAAGTTAAATTGAAGTTACAACCATATTCTGTACAAGGAAAATAATTTAAGTACATCATTCAATTAAAAAATTTAAATGAAACTTAAAATTAAGTGTATAAGAAAAAGTATGTATATTAATAATTACATTAATCAATAACTAAACAGATAAATATTTTCATTACTATTTTATATTATTTTTTATATATAATTAGAAGCTATCTATATATTTAAAGCCGTAAGGAAAAAACCTTTGGACAGTTTATTTATAAAGGAAAATACAATGTTTTTCATGGTAGTTGGCAACTGTATTACTTATGCAAGGTAATGGTTTTTTCTCCTTTCTTTCCTATATGTATTGATAATATACCAAAAAATTAAATTAAGTACGTGTATAAAATATTAGTTACATTCGCTGATTGTCGAATCTATTTTTTATTCTTTAACTTTGATACAAGAAAAATATTTGGAAGGCAATAGCATTTTAAAAAGTACATTTTATACATGTTTTGCACCATCTGCCTAGCGCTCCACTTACCACGAATGGAGGTGTATCCGCCGAGTATCGACGGGCAACAACTATCTATATATTTTAAGTTGTCCTAGACTGAACCCAAATAAATAATGTTTATTGTTAGTTCAGTAATCAGCTGTAGTCTCTAATATATCCATCAACAGTTTATTTCAAATTTTAAATCAATTATTAGTATTTCTAATTTTTAGGTTAGGTTTTATTAAAGTGTAGATCTGAGCCTTCAGTTCCAACGGCGCACACCGGGTTCCAAAAGGGAGTTTAGGGTGGCGGGGGTTGGCGTGCAGAGCACGCAGGGGTCTCCCCTAGTCTTAATAAACCGTAAAATTGTCGACAAGAATTCACAAGATGGATCTTATTAAGGTAATATAATAATTATTAAAAGTGACTTGGTACCACAACCATGCCATAGCCTACATACTATGTTAAATGAAAATTCATGTATTATTGAATTTGAGGGTTATCACTTAGGGGTTATTTTAAACAAATGAAATGTGGATTTTATATTTTTGTTATTCCAACTTTAATTGGCAGAATTATTGTCATTTCTTAAATCGAAACGCAGTCGAGTTAGATTAGAATTTTCATTATACATTTACGTACCGTAGGTTTTTAATTAAGCTAAAAAATAAAATTTATTTTAAAATATATAAAGAATTTAAACAAGGATCTAACAGGAACAAAGTTGTTGGTTATTTATGAAATACCAATAATTTCATCATTAATATAATAAAATTACCCTGTTTATAAGTCGTACCTCTTTATGCGACACTAACTAAAAACATTTTGCTACGATCTCACTACGTACATTTATGGATAATAAAATATAAGGTTCTGTTACGTAGTACATTGTACGATGTTGTAACACGGTTTGCAGAAATGGTATAAAGGCGACATTTATGCGCACTTTAGACAACTTTAGGAGTAAATTAACCAAGCGTTAAAATTGCAAACAAAATTATAAAATTAATGTCTTGTATATTTCGAGAATGTGTAGGCCTAGTCTAGTTCAAAATAGTTTGGACTTAAACAAGTTGCAAGCGAATTGAAAATACTAAATAACATGTTTAAATTAAATACGATATAGTTAACGATAGTGTGATATCTCTTTAGTTCTAGTTATGGTTTTGGAAATTATAAAATACATAAAAGAACGATTATTTCGCAAAAAGTGGTAAAATGAAGGGAAACCCGTGACATTCGTGTCAGTGGTGACAAAACTATTTCCCTCGATCAATATGTAGCCTACGGATAGTGCAGAAACAGGTTACAGTCTACAAAACCGATGCAAGCATTCACTCCGCCAAATGGCAAGAAGCTCGAAACAATCCCTAATTCTTCCTTCATCAGGAAGACAGACATCTTTAAATGGATACAAGATATCCTACGAAAAAACTCGTCTACTGACCCCTTCAAATCTAAATTACCACAATCCTCAATTCTCTAGTCGCCTTCCTCGTGCAACTTGAATACCACCGACAGTTTTTTTTCATGAAAGGCCAACAGCATCCTCTAGACCTCTAGGCAAAGCTGAGCTTTACTACTTTCTCCAGGATAGAAACATTGTAATTTCTCTAATATAAGCAACACATCATAAACCCTCATGTCATGTCAGTATTCCTTGCTACATCACGTATCGTCTATTATTTCCCCACCAATGGAGGGACAGCAGTGCTGGTACACAGAAGTATTACTCACAAATTAGATCTGATCATTGCCCAGTCTTCCATAGAGCACAGATCATCCAAATTAATTACCAATACACAAACGTGTATATAATCTCGGCCTACGAGCCATCATCTAAGGTAAACAATATAACCAAAAGATTTTTAAAACTTCTTTTTTCTGATTACGCAACATTAGCTTAGGGGCGATCTGATTAAACATCCCCACTTTAACATTAGACTATTCAACCCTGTTGTGGTAATTATCCTTAGCTGATTTTAGAGCATCAATCCCAACAAAAACACAATATTCCAACAACATAAAAGTTAACCTACACATCCCACTTTTGAGGTTTTCAGATGATATCCTTCCTTGCCATGCTCAAAAACGTTTTATTCACGCACAAACTTACCTGCGATATTACTCTCTACTGGAAATTTTCTTTATGATAATCTTCCATCAACAAATTAAAACGGGTAAATTGGAGACGTTTTTCGGAATGCCTCTTGATATTTACTCCAGAACCAAGATCCACTAAAAAGTCCCAGGAAGTTATTGTAAGGTGGAAAAGAACCAAAACGGTGTAAATATCACACTAAAACAGAATGCTTTACAACCACCTAAACTAATAAGGCTGAACTTTCCAACAAGTAATTTACATTCACCCATCTGCCAAAAGAAAGCTAAATGCTCAAAATGAGCTGTTCTTAATGAAATCTCAGAATGAATGGGACCAATTCCTCAGCACAGTTTACACATCAGAGAACGATTCTCTAAGTAAGGTCAATCGCGTATTCCTCCAACCAAAATTTAGCAATAACCACTTCACGGACAAGACAGAATCTCATATTATTATTATGCCTTTATTAGGGTGAGATTAGTACTTTGGAGTCCTCTCTTCCATCTAACCCATTACATAAGTTCATTTCTTTATAACATATTACAAAAAATTACAATATGATACTAAACTAGTAGTTATGTGAACAGTAGGCCTCGCTCGTTGAAATAACATATGTGGTTTTGAGCTTAGGTTAAAAATAGTGTGCCAGTAAGGAAGAAAGCAGAAGGTATAGCCAGTGAAACATTATTTTGCAATTCCCGTGATTCTGGGGTTTCTAGTTGTGGTTCTTTTCTTTTCTTGAGCTTTAACTGCTAAAGATTTTCTTTTAGGGGGCATGTGTTTTATGTAGGTTAATAATGTGTAAGTTAGCTACAAATATCACGTTATTGAGGGAAAACATAGAATTAAATATTTACCTACTTAAATAACTAAAACTTAACAATTTATTTACAGTTCCATATCATATTCCAATATTAGAAATAATGAAAACAAACGATGTTTAAGCGTCGTGATAGTGATCTCAACCCATTTAACAAACACTTCCCACGCTGTCCAACGGTCATTTTTTTATGTCCTTTATCGCCACGAGGATTCATTTGTTTCGTCTCATTTTGTAATTCAAGTAAAGCTAAGTCAAATACATTTATAAAATAATAATTTACAAGTATACAGTTCAATTCTTTGTTTTATTCTCTACACGTTCTTATAATAATATGTCAGTTTTGGGCAAAGGATATATTCCTAAATTACTATTCAAAACAGGCCTAGTTTTGTTAGCAATCTTGTAGTAGGAACATAAAAACTGGTGTTTTCAAAATAATAAATTTGAAATTGATAAATATTTTTATACAGTTCTATTTAGAACTAAATTACGAAACTTTTTACATTTATGAAAAAAATTACAAAAAATGTTTACTACTTTTTATGTAGGCCTAAAGTTGAACTTTTTCCTTTAGTTACTGAACATGCTTGTTTCTTGAGCTAATAACTTTGTTAATTTTACTTCAATCATTTTTTTTACTTGCTTACTTTATATGAATTCTTTGAACCTTTATCTACAAAAAAGCTGTGGAACACTTTTGAATTGGTTTAGAATAGACGTATAAACACATGGTTAAAATGCAAAAACTTGGACGATTTTTAACAAATTTGAAGTTTACGGCCATTTGTGAGCTTACCGTTAGAGATAGGGAAAAAATCAAGAATACAACTTTGTTCAAAATCTAATTTGCTACTGGCAAAATTATTAGTTTTTAAATTCGACCTACGGTTAAGCAACAAACTGGCTTTGGAAAAAGCTTACACTGAGAGAAACGGTGCGGCCGCCATTTTTATTTTATTTACGGGGTTAAAAATGAAAAGTGGAAAAAACCGCATATATACATGGCTCGGCCTAGGAATAAGGAACATTCATGCAACAAAATCATCAAAATCGGTCAAGATGTTTGGCGTAATCGTGAGACAGACAGACACACAGATGAAATGCCGAATGTTCGAGTTAAAACAGAGACCTCGCTTCGCTCGGTCAACAAAAACACAAACCAATATACAAAACAAACAGAAAACAATAGCAACTAATTAAAAAGAAAAAATAATTTTACAATTTTCTCAATTAAAATTACTTCAATGAAATAATACATAGCCTATATACTCTTTCTTACAAACATTCATACACCCATTCATACAAATCTGTAACCTACCATATATTATTCATATCCTACCGTCATAATACCGATGATAAGGTTAGCGTTCATAGACTCACTAGAAGGCCAATTCTCATCCAACGCTAAAATTTACCAGGAAGTTAACATTGACTACGTAAAAAATTATGTGGAGGGTACCTTAGTTGTCCTTTGGGCCCACTCCCTGCCCCCTTTTGCAAGTGGCCAGATGGCCCACACAATTTATAAATTACAATTCCGAAAAGCCTCTGATCTATACAACATAGGCATACCCCAAATAAAACATCACTTTTCTAAAACAATAAACATTAATGTTATTGCTACATTATCATTGAAATTAGAGAGTTGAAATTGGGTACATTCATTTCTTAAAAGATACATTGAAAAAGTAAGGACTTCACATTTCAATCAGTATAAAGGGTTAAATGGGGCACATATACAATAAAAATAAATTGACATACTTTCTATGACGCTAGAGAACTGAAATTGAGTATTCTTATCTCTTAAGTAATCGTAAAAAAATTAAACCAGACATTTTTGTGTTTTTCCACTGAGGTTAACTACCTCTATACAATAAAAATTAATTGATATAACCTACTTGCCATGAAGATAGCTGCAATTTGGTACAACAGTTCAAGTATGTAGGCCTACATGGGAAATCATTTATCGATTTGGACAAACCTTGGATGGACTTTGGGCCAAGGAACTCAGATCTGATAACGTTTTCCAAATTGCGTGTAAGGGTAAGGCTCGATATTTACCAAATGTTTATTTCACTCGCTTATTCTTTATTAGCAGATAAACTACGGTTACCAAATAGTATGCATAATCCTTATATATTAGTTCTCAAAGGTGTGTTTTTGTCGCTAAGCGATAACTCCCTTAATTCTGCATAAAAATTGGTAATAGTATACAAAGATTCAAAAACTGGGTCAACTTCAAATTTTATGATATTTTAGTTATACAATATATTGAACAAGAATTAACTAAAAAACAAAAAGTTAAATGTCGGAAATCATTAATATGAAAAAAAACTTACATTAAAAGTCGTCTGTATCAGAGTACTGTGTAGCTGAAGTGACCAATTCGTCGGGTTTTTGGCGTCGTAACCCTCGCTGATAGCACGAAAAAAATAATGTAGCCTTTCCTTGCATCCGACAATAAAATTAATAATAATAGACAATAATTAATTAATATACTAACATATGTAATATATGTTTACAAATTGGAAACATACTGTGGCTAAAAACGATAAGTTAGAACTTCAGGATATATATTTTTTTTTAGTTTTCGCGTATAGGCTATATTGAACAAGAACTAACGAAAACACACAGAAACTAATTAGCGTATTACTACAAACTTCACAAAAAAAAAAAAAAAAATATATGATTGACTGTAGAACAAGACGCCATTTTCAATAGTATAAGACTGATTGAACAACACTTAAAGCTGAACTTTGAACTTTCTTATCGGTCGGTAAGCGTATCTACAAGGTTTCCTACGTTTAGTTATTTGTCAGTATTTAGTCACAGTATGTTTCAAAATTGTAAACATATATAAGTTTTTATATTAATTATTGTTTATATATAAAATTAGCTGAATACCCGTGCTTCGCAACAGGGATTTTTTTTCATCACTATGATTCATAATTAATTTGAATATTTTTCTCTCGTTTTCTTTCATTTATGATTTTATGAAAGTGAATTATAACATGTATTTTCAATTAATTTGATATTTATTGTTCACTGGCTGCCCGTCAATCGTCTTCGTCACGGTATGTGTGCCGAATAAATTAAATCTATAAACAAATTAAAACATCAGAGCGAAGAGAGTCTTCTTTTTCAGCCGCTAAATCTACATACTGGTAAATCACAGTCTTAGCTAGATGTTTGCAGATCACCCAGATACGTCTTTAATATGCGACTGTATAGATCGGGATTGTTTTGATCAGCTTACGTCTAAAACATTTTCTTAAAATTAATAAGTGACAAATTTCAGCTCTCTAGCTTTAAGGAAAGAATGTCAATTAATACTTATTGTTTATAGGGGTTGTTATTACATTTTCATCCCTTAGCTGCACGTAACAAAATGTAAAACTTGTTTATTTTTCATATGTATTTTGTAAGAAATAAATGTACAAAATTTCAGCTTTAAAAATGTATAACAAACAATGTTTATTGTTTTAGGGGTTGTTTCAACCCTTAAAGGCCAAATATTTAAAAATATTTTCTTAGTTCGCCTCTAGTCAATATGTGTACCAAATTTTACGTTCCTAAGCGATATTCAAGTAATATTTATAGTTTTAGGGGTTTTTACCCCTAGCAGCATTTTATCCCTTAGCAGAACGTGACAAAATGTAAAACTGGTTTATTTGTTGTGAGAAATAAATGTGCAAAATTTCAACTCTCTAGCCTTAAGGAAAGTATAAACATGTATATTTATCGTTTTTAAGGGTTGTTATCACGTTTGTACCCCTTAGCAGCACGCAACAAAATGTAAAACTGGTTTACTTTTTATATGTATCTTGTAAGAAATGGAAAGATTACAACATTTCAGTTTTCTGGCTTTAAGTGAAGTATAACAAACAATATTTATTGTTTTAGAGGTTGTTTCAACCCGTACAGGCCAAATATTTTTAAATCCTTTCTTAGTGCGCCTCTAGTGCGTATGAGCAATATGTGTACCAAATTTCAAGTTCCTAGGTGGTATGGTTTTTGAGACACTGTGATCAATCAGTGATTTCTGACAAGTAGTTTTAGTTTTTTACTTAGTTCTTCTTAAATATATAGTCTAACTAAAATATCATACAATTTGAAGTTGACCCAATCTTCCTACTATTATTTTCGAAAAATAGGCGAAAAATAGACAAACAGTTTAAAATTCATGTTTTCATTACAAACGTTGATTTAAAAACATTGTGTATTATACTTAGTATGATTCTTAATGAAATCACAGTCTATTAACAATTGTTTAACTAACATAACAGCTGTTATTTAAATGATTTACATTCTATATACTAGTGCAAGTGTAATCTGTCACGCAAATCAATCAAATTAAATCAACGTAAAGCGTTATAAATCGTTATAAACTGTTGTCAAATTAAACCATCGTAAATAAATAAACGTAATTTACTTAATTAAATCAATGTGTTAAATCAGGTAAGTAGGTAAATATTCGAACGAGTCAGCTAGTAATAATGATAACTAGTTGAACAATTATTGAAGATAGCTAATGCATAAAAGATTTATAAAATCTACTTACTATTACTAATGAGATTACATACAAAAACTATATAACTATTTAATAAATTTAATGTTCAGAGCTGGAACGAATTTTTCAAATAATTTTTAACTTAAATGAAATTATGACTTGAGTTATAGTTTTACTATTTAGCTCGTGCATCACTGAAGATGGCGACTTTGTCTTTTAAACGCGTTCTAGTTAATAAACGTATTAGTTGCGAGATTTTGTGTTCTATGTTTATTTTATCAAGTATATCTCCTCATAAGTCAAGCTCAATATTTATTTATAAATGAAGATTAATTTCAGTAAACTGCATTAGCTCTGATGAGCAGGCCAAGTACCCGAGTCTTTTCCAACCATCTTACATTGTTTCAGAGTCAACCAACACACGTAATGTTATTTAATGGACGAATGCTGCTGAATGTTAGTTAAAAGTAACAATAACATTTTAAAACTTCAAGATAATTTATAATACTTAAATAGGCTTATCATTACTACCCCAGCCTATAATCAGAAATAAAATATAATAATTTGTGCCATAGTAAAAATGTAAAAACCTATTACCTTTATAAGGTTAGTGAAAAGTAGATTTCGTTAGAATTAAGCAATGGTGAAAAGTTGCTACTTGAGTTTTCTATAAAGGTTTAAACAAACCATATACTATCTAAATTAATTCAAATAATTTATAAACTTTGTTTTTAATATTTAATGACAATATTAAACTTAAAATTATCTCTGCCTAATAGAAAAACTTGTGTCACAAAACCTAGACAATTATGTAAGGACCGTTAAAACTTGAACTAAATCAAAGAAATGACCTTACTTTATAGTTATTATAAATTAAATTTATAATTTCTTTACAAACTTAAAACAACGTAACAAGTGAATATATTTACATTTTTCTATAAAGACGATAAAAGAAAAGATACAAAAATAATATTTTGACGTTTCTTTAAATTGATTGTGCTCTGTCGCATTTTAAAACAATTGGTGAATGGCCTAACGTACCTCGAGAAGTGGGGCTCTAATTAATTATAAAAGTTAAAAATAATATGAAGATCAATTAGGCAGAGGCATGTAAGAAGCTATTTGCTGTATTAAACATTCAGCTGCAATGGCAATAAATGGTTACAAAAGTTTGCAATAAAATGATGCCTTTTTTATTTATTTTTTAAATATAATTTAAAAAATAAAGTTATTTTAAATTTTTTTTAAATCTTACAATAATACTGATATTTTGTTGTTTCACCCAAACATTTGTTTTTTAACGTAATTAGGTTGTGTTTGGACAATTTTCATTATTTTTACGTAGATAGAAAAAATGCGATATTTTGGAAAAGTTTAAAAAGTAACTTCACCAAGTTGACATAGATAGCTACTAGTACTAAATTACCGGGATTTAATAAAATAGCCGACTCATGTAGGCAGAGGTCCAGCGCTTTTCCAAACTTAATCGGAGTATAAATGAGTATTCAGAAAGTTTTCATTCCCACTAAATAATATTACGAATAATAGAAGGCTATAGAAGCAATTTAACGTCCACGCTTTATAAAAGTAATATTTATTTGATAAACCAAACAAATTAATTGGTTCTATATGAGATGTTTTCAACGAACCAGCTAATTCGAATGCAGAAGAAGTTTGCCTGAAGCGTATGTGTGGGCAAGCTTTGATGTAATGTCCAATGTGATTGAATCTGTACCTACGTTCATAAGAGATGAACGTTTTATCATGGTTCTTAGAATAATTATTAAACATACAGGGAGATTATTGATAACGTTATTTTCGATTTGCTAATGTCGTTGGGTTGCTATTGGTGGCATGACAGTCATCAAACATTTCCAATTTCGTCTCAGTTTTAATCGTTACATTTTAAAAGTTGATATCCTCAACCCACCGAATTTCAGGTATCCTAAGTCGTGCATTTGTTCAGGGAACAAAATCTATTTTATTTACCCCTGCAACATGTCCATACTTGTTAAGTTACCTAGCAATACAGAACATTTTAAATTAATCGTTTAAACATTTTCAAATACTTACTGAAATTTATAGAAGCTCCAATTTCTGAAGTGTTCCACTGAAAAAATTGTCCTCCTTGATTTGTTGAATCCAAAATTGTTGAAGCGTACCTAGATAGTTGTTTCTTGTTATTGAAATTTCAAGAAAAACTCGGACCAGTAACACCTTGTCATATAATGGATCAAATGTCTACATTCGTCTACTACGCCTATTTGTACAACCTTTAGTCAAATTGCAGTTTGTTCTTAAAGTTTGAGTAGTTGGGATAATTAAGATATGTGTTTCAATTAATAACGCATTCGTTCTTTTCTTCAAATAAAATTAAAACTGACCTATCATCAGAAACATATTAAATAATTAACTATGTGGTATATGCAAATGCATGATGTCTTATGGGTGTGCTGTGCATTTGGTAGAACCCACATTAGTACTCGGTGAGAAACAGAATTTTCTTGATTTTACACACACGACTGACGAATTTGAAACAGGCGATGTTCTTCATTTCGGCCGTCCAAGTAATTTCCTCTGATCTTTACTATATTTCAGGTGTCTTTAAATTTACTCCATGATGTAAGTTGGATCTTCAGAACCTTAAACTCGCTTAACTTTTCAACAATCATAACTGACGGTTATTGAATGCTAATGATTATAATACATATTTGATTCCTACCATTCTAAAAATCGACTCTACTATCCTACAAACCCAGTTTTGATATTCTAAAAACGTCATTTCAAATCGAAATGCTGTATATCTTATAAAAACATCTGGTATAGGTATAATTTTAAAGGCAAATTGAACAATGCTTAAGGCTAATTATTCGGAGATTTATGTGTGCTTGATGGAATGACATATAGGCATGTGATATGCCGTAAGGTACATCAATTATTATTTCTAACGGGAAATGTCTCTTTGTCTGTACTGAACCAGTAATTTTAGCGCTGCTTCTACATAATTTCCAGGATACAATATTTAATTCTCTAGCATTCGTTGTTTCATGAATCCGTCCGAGTTTATATGACACGAGACCTCGTGTATAAGAAGTGTAACTAATATCAGTGTAGGATTTGATCCTGAATCAACACTCGAAAATGCCTGAATAGTCAAAACGGACTTTGTGACAATAGAGAGGAAATAACCGATACCAGATAACTGCCACATACTTTCTCCCAGTTGAAACTTTATACCTTCCCAAGAGTAGCATAGGAGAAGGTTATTTAGAATTGCAAAAATAGGACATACCATGGAAAGTATTGCATGTAATGCACATACATACTATATTATTATTGTTATTAAAACTATTCGATCGATTTTGCAAATTTGCACCAAACATTTCAATTAAGCCTGTATAGATGCACGAAAAAAAGTTTTGAAAATTTCTGAAAAACAACCGCCTTTTTGGCCAAAAATCAGTTGTTATTATAACTACCTAAACTAGAATTTTTAGAAAGATGCGGTTTTTTGTATATGGTAGGGTAAATTAAGGGCTACAAATAAGCCAAATTTTATCAAAATCGTTAGAGCCGTTTTTGAGAAATTTTGATTTTTCAAAAATTTTTGCAATTTTTGGGGGGTAAACCCCCTTAAAAATCAAAAATTTGAAAAAATGAAAAATAAAACCATGGATATATTCTAGAACTACACCTACATACCAAATGTCATCAAAATCGGACCGTTGGTATGGTCTCCAGCTCTATACACTTCCTAACAGACACACAGACACACAGACACACGGACAGACATCATCAAAAAACACATTTTTGGGTTCAGGGAGCACCAAAACAAATAATTCCACTAAAAATATTTTTGGGTTCAGGGAGTACCAACACAGATAATTCCACTAAACAATTTTTTGGGGTTCAGGGAGCACCAAAACAGATAATTTCACTAAAAATTCAAATTCGAAATTTTTTACGAAAACAAGACTTTCTCCATATACTACGTATAATTGAGAGAAAGTAAAAATAGACTATTGCATAGTAAGATTTTACAAATGATACTTTTTTATTAGATTTAGGACTTACCGTCTTCAATATTCCATTATCGTCGCTAAACGATGGCCGTTTCGGCTATTCAGTCATTTTCAAGTTTATCAGGCCTCCCTTCGTCATTTACACAAACACTTTTTTATAGATACTTTTTTATTTAATGCAGTCCCTTTACAATAAGTGTCGATACAGGTTATATACGTTCAAATGACGGTGCCATTGTGTATCGATGATCACTTCGCGGTAAACATTTAAAACGTTGGCAAAAATATTACGTAGGCTATATTTAATTAACTAAATAAACCCCAATTTAAATACGGTTGCCTCCTATGAGCGCCTTGTCCTACGAGCGCCATGTCCATCTAGCCCCCACTCTAGGGTTGACGAGGGTCAGAGAGGGGTTGACAGGTCTAGGAGCTTTCCAACGAGCGCCGCATTTCTGTGTCACCCCCTTCGACCACCTGTACTTGTTAGTATTTACTGATCGATGAATTGACACGATCAGTGACATCGAAAAACATCCCTTAAATATGACCCATATGCTTGTATTTAAAACCTTTCTTATAGATAATCGCAACGATATATAGTTTATAATATTACAGTAACGTTATTTCAATAGCCGTTGTCGGATTTGTAAAACTAGAACTAAAAAAATGATAAAAATATAACAAATTATTTCCAAAAATATTCTTAAACAAAATACCTCCCAAATCTTTTATTTGGTATTTTACCAGGTGCTATTTACTGAATCACTGCTTCTAGTAAGTTGTAGATACCTAAATATGAAACACCTCAATTCTGTCCTAAATTAAACGGTAATTTTTGTAAGCAGTGCCATACAAGTTATAAGCACGTGTATAAACAATTTAATATGCCAGTATTAGGTCATGTCCCTCAAAAGGGTCGCCGGAATACTACCCCCCGGAAAACTACCCCCCCCCCCCCAAGCAGGTTCCTACGTCATTTTGACGTCAGAGATCAGGGGGGGGGGGGGCAGTTTTCCAGTCACGCACACTCAAGTTTCGATATAATTAGAATAAAAAAAAAACTAGAGGACTAACCTAAACTGTTTAGTCACAGTATGTTGCCGATAACAATATAATTGTAGGAACCTGCTTGGGGGGGGGGGGGGTGCGGCGCCCCGCTGGTGCTAGGGGGGTAGTATTCCAGTCGCGGACACGGCTCCCATATTGGTTAGTTGGCAGATTTCGTGACGTCACGTTTCACCTGGGGGGTAGTTTTCCGGTGGGTAGTATTCCGCATCCCCCCTCAAAAGCGGATTTAATATTTCTAAATATAACTTGAATAGTTTAAAGAAAATGTCAACTTTAATACCTCTTAAATATTCTATTAGTGGAAGAAAAGTGCGAAAAGGTTCATTATTAGCGCCAGCCAGGATTGCGTGCCCACTTTTAATCAAAGGCACCTCTAAATCAAGGTGGGCCTGTCACGAATCATCGCACATGGTATACGCATGCTTATATTACGTTAAATTTAGGGTTTTATAACATTTGTAGCTGATTTGAGGGGATTCATATTTAGGTCAGAAATAAATACAACAAGAAGTACAGGTGGCCGAAGGGAGTGACACAGAAATGCGGCGCTCGTTGGAAAGCTCCTGGACCTGTCAACCCCTCTCTGACCCTCGTCAACCCGAGAGTGGGCGCTAGATGGACATGGCGCTCGTTGGACAGGGCGCTCGTAGGAGGACACCGACTAATTGTACCTGAATAAGTTCAGCGCTATGGTGAGAACCTTTTATATAGTTTATCAACTAACTAATGAATATAATATGTATTCAATTTTTTTACAAAATACAAACATTTGTTCTTTTTTTACAAAATATACAGGCCTTACAAAAAATATGCAAACAATTCTAAACTACAAACAAATAAACGATACCCCGAAGTTATAAACCTGTCAGGGACTTTATGTGTGTAAACTAATTAATAATAAATCTACACATTCTGTAAAAAAACAAATAACATTATAAAATTTATTTGCATTGGCTAAAAGTAGAAAAATAGTAGCTGACCGAATCCAAAAAAATAAACAATATTATATTATAAGGTTACAAAATAATTTTAAAAAATTATAAAAACTCCTATCATAATTACTTGAAACTAGATATTTAAAACAATTTGTGTTACTTAATTAAATATCCTAAAAACTAACTTAATTTCTAACCTATTTATAATCTAAATTTACACGATAAACACTTCTGTAGCCATCACTTGTACACACACTCTCTCGTTCTCCCAAATAATTACAAATTACTATATCAAGTTAAACAATTTTAATTTTTAAAGTTATTAATTTGGTGGCAACACATTTAACACACACATATCACGCCCCCACACCAATCCCCTCTCAACAACACATACCAGGGCTGAACATACACACACTAAATCTGTTTTCACACACTTACGCACACACACATTATTAAGTTAATACTTAAAATAAAGTTCAATCGTTTCTGCTTCAATTAAATATTCTCTTATTAACAGGGAAAACGTATTCTTACTTCTACAGCTTTTGATATTATATGGCAAACAATTAAAAACCTTTATGGCTAGGTTAGTTGGGGTAAGGTAACGTACTGCGTAAATTTGAGTTCTTGGACGGGAACTGCGATGACCACTCCTTTTAAAGAAACAATTATGATATTGAAGGGCAAAAACTTCGTTAGTTATTGGGCTTATATTACTATGTATAATAATGTGCTTCGCCAGCTGGTATTTTATAGGTGTTTTATGACTGTATATATTTAATTCATCAATTATTATTTGATAAATTATTTACCGTTTGAAACCCAATTTACAATAAAATAAAACAAATAACAGTAAAATTAAAGTTAAAATGCAAGTTGAATTTTGTACTTTTATGGAGGATAAATTGTTTCACAGTACAAGCCTAAAAACTGTAATTTTAGGAACTATGATTTATGGGGTCTACGTATAAAATAAAAGTGAACAACAAATGAAGTTAAATGACGCAGATTAGGTTATAATAATCATTTTCGTAAAGTTATGCTTATGCTGTATTTAAAATAATAATTCTTATTAAACCAAAATACATTTTTTAGATTAGATTTTTAATAATTTAATTATAATAAAAATAATTTTGCCTTCAATTTGTTTTGTTTTTAATGCATTTTTAAAGATTGATTTGAGGTCCCTCTTCATTACATAAACCTAAAAATGTAATACTTAATGTATTGCTATGTAAAAAAATATATGTAATTAGGAATGGAGTTTCACACATGCAATTTATTCATTACACACGATTTGTATTGTATTTTGATATGAACTCGTCGATTTCTGTTGTATTAGAGAAAAATACATCAGATTGTTCATAGAGATGCACTTAAAAACTATGCTTCTTCACAGCGATCATAAAATGGTTTTCATCAACTGAAAATTTGCCTCCAAATCAACTGTAGCAAATATACAATATATTTTAACTCTGCAATTGCTAATCAAGGCAACTTTAATGTAACTTTCGGATACAAATAACTCGGATCGTAAATCTACTTTAATAAATAAAATAAAAGATGGGCGATACCTGTGATTACCTTTTTGACCCTCACTGGGAATCAATTCAGGGATTGCTTACACAAGGTATATCAAAGTGATGAGAGTATTGCCCTAGGGTATCCACCTTCCTATATAATGAAGTTCTGTATCCATCTCCACCCCATAACTCCTGACTCTACTGACCCAAGTGGACCGCTGACGCAGCGATGGCGAGCTCCAGGTAAATATACCGTCTGTTCAATTTGTTTCAGTGGATTAGCTATGGACAAGGTTGAGAGTAGATCTGGTTCTGTTGACAGCTTTGTTCTAATTTGTTGGGTTTAGTTAAGTTTGCAATACAACTGACTGATATTATCTATTTGTGTTGTGCTCCCTTGATGAAATGTCCTTCACAGACATTTGTATTAATTTACTAATCAATTATTTGAAACACCTTAACACTAATTGTAAGTAGGCCTAAAAGTATTGATACAGATTTTCGCAGGTTTCAAAATTGTTTGTGCTTTTAAACATTTTTTAAACTATTTTCGTTTACAATTGCTAGAAAAATATTTTGTTAAAAGAAAATTATGAAAGTCCATTTTTTTAAATATGTTTTAATTTAAGCATTTGCTAATAGCAATTTTTCTTTAAATGTGTTGACTTCGTTAAATTAAATTTAAACTATTGTTTGTAAAACACGACATTAAATAAATAATTAAAGCAAAACTAACGTGTTTCTGTAAAAACTATACAGACTTATATTTGATCAACTTGAAACATTTAGGTTCCTGTACAATTAGAGATTTTTTAGTTTCCGAGATGTTTTTAAATTTAAACATAAAACTTTTTTCCACATCTTAGCTATTCGTATAATACAGCGTACATTAATTGTGTTTTACATATTTATATCTTATTTAAAGTTAGATATGAATTTATAAATATGTTCGCTATAAGGTTAAAAGGTTAAATATATAAACTTTTCAAGCTATATTAAACATCCACATTTTTTTAAACAGTTTAAATATTATAGGTAAATTTAATAACGTTAGTATTTATAATTTAAATAGATTAAGCACACAAATAAACTCTTCAGTATGTAAGATTATTATGTAAAAAATCAACAACAAAAGTACATGTTCAATAGATTTAGTTTTATTGATTTGAGAAATCGCACAAACATTCTACGTGTGCTACCTGGTTCTATACAGAAGCTACACTAATAAATACAAATTTACTTCGTATTTGGTATATTATTTTTTTTAAACCCTATTTTCGAAAATACAGTTACAGTTTTGGAAAGAAATGGTGATGTTAGAACTATTTTATACACTTTAGGGTAAAGATATAGCGGATCCAAATTATTAGAAAAAGTAATGACAAATAAATTTTCCGTTCAGGCAGAGTTCGCCAATTATGTGCTTGGAAACTGTCACCAGGAATGTATAATACTGTATAAGCCATGGTTATAAAGAGTGCAAGATGTGTTGTTGAGTTTTTATTTATATAACTTCGCGCTCAAACTAACTTTCACTTTTCAAGGCATATTCTCTTCTGATTAGACTGTTTACATTAATGTAAAATAGAGCTGATTCGATCTTAAAACGTTAACTAACTTCCAACAACACATATTTCTAAGGTTTTGAAAAAGTTGCAAATATGCCAAAAGTTACTTTTAATAATTATCAGAAAGATCCCATGAACTTGTATGTTTCTGAATCCATTAGTTTTAAAGATTAAATCTCCCATATTTAATCCATGTTGCTTAGCATAGCTCTGAATATGGAGGCCTACACTAAAATATAGCCCGAAAAACATGAAAATCATATTTGTACAACAAATTTATATAAAATATGTGTTCGTTACCTATGTGTGGTTTTTGTTTTCTAAAACTTTTGAAAAACTACATTTTTATAATTAGACTGCCTCTCTGTTTCAGATTTCATTTACCTTTATTTTTAGCAGCGCTGTGTGTAGCGATCCATTGTTTTCAGCAACAACAAGCCGATGCTCAAGTAAGATGAGTTTTAGTAAATTTTATACAGAAATATATATAGTCTAACATTATGGAATATTGGTTGTACTTCTGTAACTTCTCCGAGCTAGTGAACAGTTTTTGTTTTTTATTGGAAAATGCATAACAAATATGAAACATAATGTAGGCCCTACCATTTGAACGAATGTCAAAACCTGCCTCAGAAAACTGAACAATAGAAAATGCTGTATGTTTTTATACTTTTAATTTAATTTTACATTCTCAGTAAATTATGATACTTATTTAATTTCTTTTAAACTTGTTTTAGCAATTAAAGTGACAAGATAGGCTATAATTGTAAATAATATAAACAGCTGTTTATATAAACTGCTACGATAAACAGTTGTTCTGCATTTAAACGTAGGCCTAAACCTTAAAGGTGTAGAAATAAAAATGGACTAAAAGTGTCAGTATCAATATGTACCTACAATCGAGTTATTTCCTGTTTAAGTTATTCAGGAGTTGAATAACACCTGATTAATTTATAGTAAACAATTACATTTTTCAGATCAATACATACATGGGGTTTAAAACTACTAAAAGTGTTACTATTACTACTTTTAAACAAGATTTGACAAACATTTTATGACAGTTTTTTTGACCAATCAATTAAAACATTTCAGTTGTTGAATTAATTAACTTGCCCCAATTTTATCTCCATGTTAGGAGTCGCGCGTGGCTTCGGTCTGTAGCCTACTAAAAATCACTTGCATCTTGGTAACTAAAGTTAACTAAATTCAAAAAGGAAGAAGTAGAATTATATTATATATTATGTAATATTACCAGTATTTGTTTGGAAAGCTAGAGCTTTTGATTTTTTTACCCTCCACGGATGTGTTTTGAAAAATTTCTATTTAATTTTTACCTCTCCTGAACTCTCATTTAAGCATTTTAGTCTAGTGACAACGAGGGAGTTTGACAATGAAATTATTTAAACACTGCAAAAATAAAGAAAACCCAAATATGTAAAACAGGAAAATAAAAACATAGTCTCGCGGCACTTTAAAATAAATATTTACTGTTAATAAATCAGTTAGGCTAATAAATAATCAGTTACTGCTAATAAATATTTACTGTTAATAAATAATAAAATCAGCTGTTACTTATAAAGAGTAACAGCTGATTTGGAAAGACTTATGTGCTGTAATCTAGTAACTTACGCTTAATCTTTATTACAATTTCCCAAATCCTTGGAATTTAGAAACTTTTAAAAAAGAACCATAACACAGACACTTTTCGGATTTTGTACGAATTTAATGTCAATTTTGATTTTGAGTAGGGCCTATTAATTTATGCCATCACTTCCCTTGGAATCATGGATTCTAACTTACATACCCACCTAATTCGTAATTATGTCTCAACAATCCAATTCGTGGTTTAATATTTTTTAAATTTGTACATATATATACTGTATACTGTACTCATAATTAAATTAACTTCTGTAATTTAATTTTCAGGTAACATTTTCACGAGACTGGGATGCGGGTAAAAGATCCTCGGGAACAGAATGCTTTGGAACCTTCAAATCCGCTGCTACCGTGTGCCAGATGTTTTTGGTTTGTATTTTACGTAAAACATATTCAGAAAATCAAATAGCATAAATTAAAAACTAGCCATTTAATTCTAATTGTGTTTGCAGAACGAAGTGAGAACGATGATGAACTGTGAGATTCAGCATTTTCTTTCCATTGTGAAGCAAAAAACGCCAGAAGACATTGACAACTTCTGATCCTCGCCACACAAGATCGGATAATTGCATTTAATTGATTGCTAAAATATATTATATTTATAGCTTTTGTGTCTGTAAAATAAAAAATACGGAAAAGTAGTAATAGTTTTACTAAACCGATTCAACTGTTATTATTTAACTAAACAGGGCAGTAGGACTAATAACACGCAACAAAATTCTATTGTGCATACTCAAACATCAATTAATTATTGATAGGAATTTCTTTACGTCAACTTCGATTCATATGGTCATGTGGTAAAATGGTTTATATGGTCATATGGTTCAATACATAATTTAGCCGTCGAATTTAAGACCCATATTGTTTTTATTCGTACCTGGTTTTGTAATATTAAAATGTAACCGTGGCCTATATTTCTCCCATATTGTTAATTATTTAGTATTAGGCCTACTTTGTATTTAAAGCTCTGATCTAGTGGGCCAAATTTGGATTTCCTATACAGTAATATTAAACACATAATGTTGTTTAATCTCAGAATATTTATTTATGAGTCATTAGTTTTATTTCGCCTTAGTTACTAAAATTAAAATTAATATTAATCTGATAATTTATTGAAAAATCTCGATTCCCGTGTTCCTTTAAAATAAAATATAAATGGTTTAAGTCCAAAATAAAACTATTTACTGCACTTTTAGTATTATTCTTTCGTAGAATCAGCGACGTGTTTTACCGATAGTGAAAATTAGCTGAGGTATGTAACTTTAGACTAATTGTATGCACCTGTTTTGTGCAGCTCGACGCCGCACCTGTTGCAAAAAGATAAACACAATAGGATAAACACAGCGGCAGTGTATAAAAGGCCCTTATTGTTTTCCATTTTATCAGAGAAGTGGAGCATTATTTTTTATTGCTATACACAATGTTTGTAAGAAAGGAGTCAAAATGGACAAAAGTTTCATTTGTTTACTATCTATTATTGCCTAAAGTTTTTTTTAAGATTTCGAATTTTCACCTCAAATTTTCACTGCAAAAAATTTAGATTCATATAAATGTGTACCTTCTTTATATATAGGCACTAAATGTACAAAATTAAAAGTAGTTTTACTCACTAGTTCAAATCCCAGATACCTTTCAAATTTGCCTATAGGGCCTACATAAAGATTTAAATAAGCCTCCGTTTGTATTGTGCAGTTATTAGACTAGGCTACTAATGAATTAATTATAGGCACTAAATGTACAAAATTAAAAGTAGTTTTACTCACCAGTTCAAATCCCAGATACCTTTCAAATTTGCCTATAGGGCCTACACAAAGATTTAAATAAGCCTCCGTTTGTATTGTGCAGTTATTAGACTAGGCTACTAATGAATTAATTAACAGTGAATACCTTGGCTGTATTCGTTTTCTTAAGACTGCTGCGATCTAACGGAAAACAACGACACTTAGAGAAACCAATAGCAGTTAAAGGAAGGACAAAATATGAAAATATTTGTATTTAATAATACCATAGATCATGAATAATAAAATATTGAATGTATTATTCAAATATTATTCATGTATTAGGTTATCCAAATACAATGATAATACCATTGACTATGTAAGCTAGTACTTATATAGTCAATGATAATACTGTATACTAGATACGTAAAGTAAATGAAAAAAACGTAACTCTTATAAGATAACTCGATAGATAGCATATTGTATACATTCTAATTATCACAAATAAAAAATATTTTCCTATACATTTTGGGTGAAATGTGGACAATGTGGTAGTAAGTGCATCAAGTTCTATTTTTCATACACATTTTGCAGTAGGACTATTAAACTGTTTCCACACGTTTCTACAATTCTGTTTCTTGTTAAAATATTAGTTAATGACTTAATGCTCCGTAGGTCTGATGCTAAAAGACCTTTCTTGTTTTGATATCCTTAAAAAGAGTTTTTTATCGATACGCCACAAGATAGTGATATATTTATTTTTTGAAGGGATCAGGCTTTGTCTCCCCAAAAATTACTCTTAAACGTTTGTTTCGTATTTTAGCAAAAATACAAAATAATAAATCAATAGAAAATAAAAAAAGTGTCATTCAGTTTCATGGGATTTCTATCTAAATAAAGCTAAGCCAATAAGTTTTTCTTTACAATGCTGTCATCTAGCGGAAAGCATGAGAAAACAAATATTGGTTAAATGAAGTACTAAATATTTGCTTTTAAATAAGAGTTTTAATACGGGGTGATATATTGAATAGGCTTCAATTCCTTCATAGGCTGCTGTAGTGGCGGCCATCTTAGACTTTTATTCCGTAAGAGCAATGTTAAATGTAAACCCATTTATTTCGTTTATTTTTTATCATAAAATTGTTCACAAGGTCTCATTTTAACAACAGCCACAATCCGCATCCGTTTTGCGTTTCTCATTTAAAAAAAAATCCCTTTCATTTGTCACGTAATTGACATTTTTTAAGAACCAAGTTTTAACTTTCTTCTTTACACAATAAAAAAATTATAATTAAAAGTGAATTCCAAGCCGGATTCGCAATTTTATAAAGAATATTCAGTTTTTTTTATCAGCACTCAATTACAAAAGACAGATTTATAAAATGGTTTGAAATGAGACAATGTCAAAACGCTTTGCTGCAAGAAATTGCACTATTTAGATACGGCTATAGAGAGAAGCGCTGGCGTAGCCGATTGTTTTCTCGTTTACTGGAGCGGACCCTTTAAGGAGTGAAAGGGTCACTTTTGTGTTCTGTCCCGTGATGCACATGATTGTGGTTACGTCCAGACGTAATAAAGGTATTACAGTAACAACATTTCACATAGTTAGAAAGCATAATATCCACAACCGCATTATGGACCAATAATATATATTTTTAAAGAATATTGTGAGAAAATGTTCTGTAGGGTCCTTTAAACGCTTAACTTTTGTTATTGATGGATATATTTTGGTAAAATCTGAATATTCTACGGATTTTCTTAAACCAAAGCAAACGCTTCAAATTATTTTAATGTCATGGTAGACCCTATTACTAACACATAATATGACACATTTTTATTACAGAAAAATGTTTAGAATTACCTGAATTTGTAATTAAATATACCTGAAAGTAGGTTTTTGAACTGCTCACCCATGACTTCTTGACTAAAGTATAACCTTTGTTAAAACAAATACAAAATACCTTTTTTTCAAAATTGTGTTCATTAATTTGAAACGGGGCAAGATACTTAGCTCGGTTTGCTTTTTCATGACGTCTCCTTGACCTACCTTGAGCATAAAATGTTTAACCCCTCTCTCCCTCCAATCCCCAAAAATCATAGAGGGTCAGGAATCTCAAAAAATATGTCCTCTTATGTACTACAAGATATAGACCATACAAAATTAGATTGAGCGGTGGGGCCGAAAGGTTAAAGGCATCTCATCCTGCTACAGTTGCTGGAGCCTTGTAGGTTCGAACTTGGTTACTGGCTATCAATTTAAATTTATTTATTAATAACTTTTTAATTAGAGGTGAACGGACTTTCTAAAATAAATGTATATTATGTAATAAAGAAATGATAAAAGAGATCAATATTATTTGTTTAATGTTGAGTTGCTTATGCAGTTAAAGATATTCCAGAAAATTTAACTAAATCCCATTTCCTAAAGCAATGCAGTTTAAATTTCGACGAAACAACAGTGAGCACCTATATGTTAGTATGTTACAGCATATTGAGTAGGCCTATAGTATATCGTGTGGTAGCCTATTATACGTTTTGTATACGTTTAGTTACACACAACAGTTCTTTTACACCTCACACCTCGACTTTCGGGATGGATGATGGAACGTTACTCTTCAATATACTCCAGTTTATTTAATATTGGTTAAGACTTCAATTTAAAAGTTTAACACTCTGCTGCAACTCTTGTTTTGCATTTATCTCCCTTACTTTTGACTTAAGACTTACTTTTGAACAATTTTGCTCATGTAGTCTATATTCAAGCGATAATGAACTGTGATTTAAGCCTTAATAGAAACAAATAAATACACAAAACATGTGATAAAAAAACATATTTTCCTATTTTTAAATTAAACTTTGTTCAAACAGACCTAAGCCATAAAATCGACCTCGCTCCCACATGCGCAGCCACACTCACACTGCCTACCTGCTTCTATGAATCACCAACTAGCCCAAGTGCTACAAAATCACATTTTTCTAACTGTTAACTCGTGTTAGTTTAATAATATTAATTTCTTGAATTAACAGTAATTGTACAGTAATATTTAAAACAAATTTGTATTTATTTTTATTTTGTTTTATTTTAGTATACGTTCACTGTTATATTGATTCTGATTTAGTTTGTTTGTTTTTTGCACACGTTTGAAATCACTACTAGAGTTACTGTAATTATGTATGTTATTGTGATCGTTCTAATTAAAATAAAATGTCAATAACCATTATTAAGTAGTCAAATTTATGATTTTGTAACCTACTAACCATAAAACCGCTTAGAGTTGTCACAATGTACCGTGTTTGGGCTCATTTTGCGAGGAAAAAAATTTAGAGTTCAGTAATTAGAGTAAAAATTAAGAACAGTTAGAAAAATGTGGTTTTGTAGTTGTTTATTCATAGAAGAAATATTAGCGCCAGGTAGGCAGTGTGAGTGTGTCTGCGCGTGGGGAGCGTGGGTAGATTTTATGGCTTACAGCGCACTTCTGTTTGGACAAACTATAGGCTTGTGTTTCGTGTCACATATTACAACACACAGAAAAAAATAATAAACGATATTATCACTTTACATTCTGATACTAAAATTTAAACCATATATAAAAATATGAGCATCAAAGTATTGTGTTTAAATCAACAATAAAATAATCATTTTGAGGTGATGAATAAAAATAACAATTTATATTTAGTATAACTCTCGTGTGTCTTAGTTTCAATACAGCTGCAGCAAACACTTGAATATTTCCTTCATACAAAGTACTAAGTTAGTATCTTAAAATTAATACAAAAGAGCAATTGTGTGTAGGCTATAAAGAGTGTCTAAACAAATAACACTGATTAGTGTTAAAACCCTCTGAGGATGATGACCATGTCATCAAAATGTACATAAGGGTAACGTTTTTTTTTTTTTTTGTTTAACGTCCTGCTGTTTTGCACTTAAGGCTAATGAAGACGGGACCTACAGTTTTACGTGGAATCCGAACCACAGCCAACGAACCACAGTCTGGGGTAACGTATTAAACATAACTTACAATTTAGTTGTTTAGTTATTGTTTTTGTTCCTTGTTTTGTGGTTCGGGGTTTTTATATAAATCAGTGTATAAAGAATGTCTTTGAAAAATAATAAAATTGTCACAATTAGAAGCAAATCCAACTTTAAAGTTTATTTTTGAAGGATGTTAAAAGGTCGTAACAACCTAGATTCTATATTTAACATTTCTTTAAAAATATGTAATTTAGAGCACTATAATTAAAAAAAAAATGTACCTTTGATTCTTTAGCTGAAAAACGGTGGTGCTTCAGATGAAACGAAATGACTAAACTATTTAATTTGATCGCTATCTACGTACAGCACGGGCGATAGCATAAGATCTGTATTGTTATAAAATCCCATTAATACTCTACATCTATACAGTTTGTCCCATAAGTAAAGTTCCAAACTTCGGGGAATGGTTCTATGGGTCAAAATAAGAAAAAACGTTCATATAAACACACACCCAAAAAAGCTTTGCTTTCTAAATATCGGCCATTTTGTTTTTGTACAAAATAATTCTTAGAGAACTGTTTGACTGATTGAGTTTAAACTTGGCATGAAGTTTAACCTAACAATGATCTCTTTCAAGAAAAATGAGCGATTCTATCTAATAATGCGGTTCAAAACGGTGGCTGTTTGAAAATTTCAAACCTAAATTACTAAAAAAACGTACATTTAAACAAACAATGTCAAAACACCTTTTTTGTAGCCCTTTTGATTCCCTATCGGATGGTGTAACTGTCAAAACAATCGAATGAAAGGTAATGGCTAATTTATGTGTAATAATTGGTTTATTCAACCCGACATTATATACCAAAACACAGTAAGCAGCCAATATTGAATGTACATTTACTGTCATTATCTTTACCTTAGCTATTATCCTTCATCCGATTGTTTTGACAGTTACATAATCCGATAGGGAATCTAAAGGGCAACAAAAAAGGTATCTTGACATTTTCTGTTAAAATGTACGGTTTTTGAGTATTTTTGGTTTGACATTTTTAAACAGCCGCCATTTTGAAACTCATGATTGGATTTAATCGCTTATTTTTCTTAAGATAGATCATTGTTAGGTTAAGCTTCATACTAAGTTTGAATTCAATCAGTCAAACCGTTCTCTAGATAAGAATTATTTTGTACAAAAACAAAATGGCCGATATTTAGAAAGCAAAGCTTTTTTGGGTGTGTGTTTATATGAACGTTTTTTCTTATTTTGACCCATAGAACCATTCCCCGAAGTTAAGCACTTTACTTATCTGATCTCCTGTATATTATACTGTATCACAAACGGAAAAAAGAAACTCCAAATTAGTTTACCTACAGTTATTTTAAACATATCTTAGTATTGGGTGACCAAATCATTTCCGGAGAAAACCGGGACACAACCAGCCAGGCACCAAAGGACCCCCCCCCCCCCCCTGTAGGCCTGCCTAGGTTTTTAATTTATGAAATATTTGAGATTTTATAGAAATTTACGTTTTGTTAATACATTTTGTTAGCCTATTGATAAAAACGAGAAATACAAAATGTACTACGACTTCTATATCTGTTTAATTTATATTACTAAAACAAATTATTATATTTTAAAAATATTATAGCCATGGATTTTTTAATACAATTTAATTAGCATAAGCTTAAAAAATCACTGAGTGTTTGTAGATGGGGTTGATTGTTCTTGGAGAAAGGGACATTTTTCACTGCTTCCAGCCTTCTTGATCATGTCTTTGTTCTTTGAGATTAAAAAATTCTACTATTTCGATTTTGTAGTTATACAGGATTTTAAACTTTTAAACCATTAAGTTGATGTTAGTATTGTCTCCACAAAATGCGACACATTTATTTTTATCAACTCAAACAAAATGTTGAAGTGTCGTCAGATGGTTCATTTTATCGTGTCGTATTTCGTTTAATCAAGCGAAATAAATAAACAATATATGTATATACAATTTCATAAAATCTATTAAAAACTGCATTCCGGGACTTTTGAGCGTCCCGAAACCACTTTTTTTAACAAATTTTAATATCACGAACAGAAAAAGAAACTCCAAATTAGTTTACCTATATTTATTTTAGACATTGGATCTTTAAAGTGTTCTAAAATACAATTAAAAGTTAAATCTCTATAATGTTAGAAACACACAAGAATTTCTAAATTAAAAAACCTATAGGCTGTTTTATACCTTACAGACAGTGTTCAATATGGCTATCCAATTAAAACTAAACATTCTAATATCACAAACAGGAAAATGAAAATATAAACACTTATAGGATATTTATTTTATTTCAAGCCTAGGATATATCATTCTAATACCCCATTAAAACTATGGGGGTGTCACAAAAAAACCTTAGCGGGCTGTACAGGATCGTGTTGAATATATTGATACAAATGAAAAATGTTCAGTAACTTTTTTCAAATTCGGATAGTTTAGTCGCAATCAGCCGTCTCACTGTAACTCCAGAAATATGCCTACATAAGGTATTGAGTTCAAGTTTGGTAATATGCATTTTGAATGTTTCGATTTACAAGTAAGTGTAGCAAAAACAAAAAATTTATTTTATAATTTTCAAAATGGCGGCTATTACAAATTGTTAACGTATAATATCTTGAAAACCGTTAACTTAACAAAAAATGTACAAGAAACAAAATATTTTTCATTTTTAACGACATATAAAATTGAGCTTTACTGGTTTCTGTAGGTCAAAGGATAACCAAGTCATAGAAAAAAAACTGAAAACATAATTGTCTACAACATCCAAAATTAGCTTAAAACCAACATTTTTCAATGCTAATAGTTCGAATAAATGAGATAAAATCCATTGTGCTGAAATAAATGACAAATTCAAATGTGGTTCTTATGCATTTCAAAACGGCGACTGATAAATAAATGCTTCGATAATGCTAATCTCTCGATATTGCACATTTTGAGAGAGCGGTTTGCAGATGGGTGTTGCAGGATTAGAGCTATGGCACACTCTATAATACCACAAACGGAAAAAATTTAACTCAAAATTAGATAAATATAGGCATATTTATTTCATAGTAAGACCCGGATATGTAGCGTTCTAATATACAATTAAAATGTAACCTTTTTAATATCACAGAAAAATTAAATCATTGTCAAGGATAAGTAGGCTATTGTTCTAAACATGTATTACATATTGAAACAGAAAAATGAATCTCAAAACTAGGTAACCTATAGTATATTTATTCTATACATACTCTAGGCTATGTAGTGTTCTAATAAAACTAAACAGAAAGAAAAATTAAACTCAAAATTAGGTAACACATATTTTAATTTGTTGGTATTATTTTGTGATCTATGTGTGTAATACTAACATTTCGATTAGTCAATATTTACATAAGCCATAATAATAATTTGTTCAAAGTAATATACTATAAATCAATAATACCTTCAAAAATTAATTTCTTTGATCAAATTTAAGCTTATAATGTATACGCCTACAACCAAGTTTTCAGAAAATGTTGATGAAATTTGTTTTCAAATATAAAAAACATGATTAAATATATTTAAAAAATAATTCAAATCAAGTTAACGTTTTTGAAACTTTTTTAATATTAATTATTAGAATATGGTTCAACCATTTAAACAAAAATAGTATATAACAATCTGTATATAATTTATTGTTTATTTTGTTGGTTTATACAAAAAATAAGTGTTAATCATGAAAATTTTCAATTTATATATTCGTTTTCTAGTATCACCCATGCCTTATTTTGAATTATAATTTTATTACTATTGTCAGTCTATTAACAAATAATAAAATGATTACAATCATTAATTTATAAATTTAGTGATTGATGTATGCCCACAATCGTGTCTTACAACTATACTCTTTCACACAGTCATTGTGCATGCTTCTTGTTTGTTGGTGTATGCACTAGGTAGCAGCAGTTGTATGGAAAACTTAACCTCAAAGTATATCATATTTCTACTTTATATTATTTCGTATTGAGCTGTATATCCAAACATTTAACCGATTCAGTACACTAAATAAATACAGATAGTAGATCGATATAATATGAAGTAATCTATTTTAACGAAATGATTAGGTAAAGTTTTGCTTAGTGTAGGCCTATGCAACAAATTACAGAATAACACGAATACAGTAGGCCTAAGTTTTGGAACTGAAAACTATTTGTAGGCCTACGTTGTAAACAAATTTATGAAGGTTCTCATAAATAATTTTTAAATTACATTTAGCCCATCTCGTCGTTTACATTTTTAAAGATAATATTCATTACCTACAACATAAAGTTAATAATAAATTTATGTTTTAAAATATACTTTCATTGAAGAAAATTTCTTACAGATAAAACAACTTAGACAACCATTTGAAATCGCCTATTAATTAGTTGAACCGTTCTACACATGACTTTGTTCATTTTATACGTTTATAATGAATCTACGTTAATACATACCAAATTAGTTGTCAAATATGTTATTTATTATTTCATGTACTAAAAAACTAGATGCACTATTGAGAGAGTTTTAACATGTCCCAAGTTAAACATAGCCTGTAACAAAGTTAGTGCTAAACTTTTTATGTGGATAAGGTAGACACTAAATGTAGTAAAACTGTTTATTTCAAAGTTTCCTATTCGAAAAATTATAGACAACAGAAGTATTTTTTCATATTTTTCGAAATTTGGTACTTTTATCCAAAAAACACTAATTTTTTCAGCATATAATAACTCGCATTGATATTGTAATTACATATTCGAATTGCCCATACAATTTTCAATAAAAATAACTAAATTATTAATAGTTTTGACTACATTATTTGTTTGCAATGACTGCTGAAAGCAAAAAAAGTAATTTTTATGAAATTATATTCCTGGCCACAAGATGATGCCAGGAGAATTGAATTTTGCCGCTGGCTGCTGAATAGTGACATTATACAATATCGTTTTTTTTAAATATCTTTTGGACCGATGAGGTTCTCTTTACGAGGCAATATGCACCTTTGGGCAACAGAGAATCCAGAAGCAGAGAGAAGAAATTCATTTCAACGGCATTTCACAATCCATGTTTGGGCAGGAGTGATTGGGGATCAATTTGTAGGACCCCACATCTTTGAAAGAAATAATTATTATTCAAATAATAAAAATTATTTGAATGGTCCAATATATTTGAACTTCCTTCGAAATGAATTGCCCCAGCTTCTCGAGAAAGCTGAAGAAGCCCGAAGAGGGGAAATCAACTTTCAACAAGATCACTTTTCACTTGATGTGCGTCGTTGGCTCAATGCAACCAATACAACAAGGATAGATCGCGGTGGTGTTGTAGCTACTGTCATTTTGCGATGTTTGTAAATAGGTTCATTTTTAATTTGATAAAGGTTTTTTTATTTGTAATTTGTATTTTTATCTATACTATTTATTCTGGTCACCATTATGTTATTACAATCAATTATGCGGTTCTTAATGGACGTATTATGTCCGATTACTTGACATGAGCTTGGATTTCAATAATGCTCTTATTAAAATTCTTGCTATTTTTCAGTTAATCCTTATTATTTCAACTAAATTATAACTAAACTCCAAAGTGTAGCACATTTTTTTAAAGCTACTTAAAAGGCAAAGTTTTTAACAATAGTTGCCATGTTCTCAAATAAAATCGGTACAGTTTTATGAGTGTTTAAAAAATTAACAATTTCATAAAAATTACTTTTTTTAACTTTTAACAGCCATTTCAAACAAATAATTAAGTCAAAATTATTAATAATGTAGTTATTTTTAATCAAAATTTTATGGGCAATTCGAATATGTAATTACAATATCAATTCGAGTACTTAAGAACTCAGAAAATTATATGCTCAGAAAATTAAGGTTATTTTTGATAAAAGTACCAAATTTCGAAAAATATGTAAAAATACCTCTGTTGTCCATAATTTTTCGAATAGGAAATTTTTAAATAAACAATTTTACTACATCTAGTGTCTACTTTATTCGAATAAAAAGTTTAACACTAACATTGTTCCACCCTGTATTAGTGCTCACAACAATTAAGCCATATACGTACACATTTACACACTGCTAGGCCTACGTTAAAACATGTCTTACAATCACACACATTCACAGGATGATCAATGGAATGTAAATAGAATCTCATTAAACTACTTAGCAAACTAAATGTTACTTTGTTTTGTGTTGCAATTTTGTTTGAAGATTTCTGTTAGAGTTTTTCTTACTATGTTTCGTTTTATCTCCAAATTGTAGAGTTATTCTTAAATTTTAAGTTTATGGTTCTTTCTTTAGGTTTGTTTCTGGTTAACTGATTTTAAAATAGTTTAGTTATTAGTACAGTATTAATTATTTTTAATCTTAGCTGTTATTATATTGTTTGCATTTAAAATTAAATTTTAGGAAACAAATTTGCCAACTATGCTAAGGCTATGATAATCAATAAGGACTTTCCCCGTAAAAAAATAAGAATATTACTAACTGGTGTTTATGAAAATTTAGTAGATACACAGTATTCCTAATAATGCTGCGACCTAGCGGAAGGCGTTGATACTAAAAGAAAATATTATTAGTTAAATGAAGTACAAAATGAAGTACAAAGTATGAATACAAAATACAAAATAATTTGAAACGATGAGAATTTGTGAACTTTCATTATATTTCTATTTCAAAGAATTAAAACAATTATTGCGTGTTAGATGTTGTATTTAATGATTATTGACAGGTTGACATAAAATACCAACTGGACTCGACCAAGTAGTCAAAAATGTTGGAATTAATATTTAACGTGGAACAAAATACGTAAAAGAACTTTTAAAGTACAATCATATTTTGTTCAAATCGTTCCTACCAGGTTTCCTTAGTGCCTACTTTCCAAAGCTTCTTTCCTTCCTACAAACAATGATCTGCAGAGCTAAAATTGAAATTAATCTGGTTCTTTAACAAAAAGTCAAAAGGCTGTGTCAGTTTGGTTATATTTTGCTAATCAAAAAACCAAAACCAGTTGTTTTGTCCTAACACGTGTCTAGTGTTATAAATGTTAGGAATTCTTCTTTAACTGCCAAATGAATACTATAAAGACGGGTTTAGGCCTACAGTTTAAACTTTCAATGCATCTTATAGAATAAGTGTCACCAGAGTGCCTCATAAATCTTCCACTTTTGTAGAACAGGTGACAAGAAAACTGTATACCAGTAGTTAAACATATTATTATCTCCATTAATTTAGTTTTATGAATTTTAATTCTTTGTGAAAGAAGATATTTTAATGGTGTTACATTTAGAGGATTAGAATCTGTCTACGACAAAATATTGATTTATGAGTGATAAAATAAATGCTGTGCAGTAGATAAAACTTTAGAAAGTACACAGGCTCAGTAATCCAAACAGTATATTGTGTAGCTATACATTCAGAAATCGAATAATTTTAAATGCTAATTTTCTATTATTAATAACTTATTATAAATATAGGCTAGCTTAAAGGAAAATATTGTGTATACAGCACTAATCATAGGCAAACAACAATATCTATACATTTTGCACAAAGCACAATACGTTGGCCTACTTTACCTTCATTAATCATAATATTTCTGTAAATTGAAAGCATTCCAATTCATTGTCTTATTTAAATAATAAATATGTAGGCCTAATATATTTTATGAAAATATTTCTTCTATAGACCAAAGTAATTTAAGAAACATGCCTACTGTAAACAAAAGTTCGGTGAAGTTTTCAAAATAGGTTCAAAAGGATCAAACAAAACAATAGAGGAGAAAGTAGCCGCAGTTCTCGGCTATTTGTCTTTCATTTTAAAAAAAGTTAACTTTTCAACGTCCATCTTCATGCAATTCGCACTTAAAATCGTATAAAATCCCAACGAGATGGGATCGAATAGGATACCTACGCTTTATACGCACATATAACGTTATAAGTCGTATTCATTCTGCTATAGCACCTTGTTATTACACTCGATTTCACGTTCACCATGCAGTACAGAGAGTCATGTTATCCATACGACAGTTTCAGCGATAGGTAGTAGCCAACTAAAAAACATCAACTCCCAAGCAACGCTCGGTCAGTTGAAGCAACCCGCATGACAATAAACGTGATGTTCCCTGTAATGGTAGTAGCATGTCTATTCTCAGGTAAGACCTGTATTGAACGGTGAACGTGGAATCGAGCGTAGAATCGGAATTACTCGTACTTCTTCGTGTGTTTACATAGGCTACGACTTAATTTTGTACCAATGCGCTTAGCCTGAAAATGCAATATACGGAGAAACTATCCCACCCATGCACGAATAACAACTCCTATAAAAGCGAGTGTACGAGCGTACGTACGTGAGTAACTTATAATTAACAGCTGATTTCACCCATCATCTGTAATACTTAAACAAACCCAGCATATATTATACTTTGAGGTTATGTTACAACCTTAATTATTAAAATTTCTTGTATAATATAACAGCTGATTTCACCCATCATCTGCTAAAACAAAACCTAGCTTAGATTATACCTTTGGGGTTATGTTTATAACTTTAATCAATATAATTCTTATGAAGTTGATTTTCTTAAAATATGAGTTAAAGAACTAATAAGATTTATAAGATTTGCTATGTCTGCCTGTGATTTTTCACGGGGGTTTACTAGTTTTAATTATTATTTAGGTTTATCTGTAGTAATACACCGGAATTTATAATGATAAATATCTAAACTATGACTTGTAAACAAAAATTGTAAATTGTACTTACTTAGCTTAATAAACTGGTTGAAAAATATGATTTTGAGTTGAATAACTTGAAAACTGGATATTGTCAAACGACTTTTGTTTTTAACGGATTGACAATTAAAAATAATAGCTATATTTACAAGATCGTAAGTGCTTCCAAATGATATTCTAGTAGCTGTCTTACCTCGGATAAAAAAATAAATATTCTACACGGAAATAAGAAAAGTTTAACACGTTTTAGTCAAAAGAAAGCAAGCTGCTTGCAACGTCGAACAACTAGTCGAAGTACTCGAAATCCATCTCCCACGTCTTTATAGCAATTGTAAATATTGGGTCAAGCTGGATATAGTGATGTCTGTTAATTATTACAGATTTTGGGGTAATACTTTTAGCGTGACAGTGGGTTTTCTGGGTAGTTGTTGTTTACTCTGTGAGGATATTGTAATAGCATCTCAACAGCCTCCTAAATGAAGATAAATGTTGACTCTGCTCACTGATATTAATGTATTTACTCGTCTGGTATAAATCATTATTTATTTTAATAACTAATTGTTACTTTTCGTTTCTTTTCTGAAAGCATTATCATAAGTTTTGGTTGCAGTTTTATCAAACCCTCGGAATTGCCAGTAACTACTAAAGAGAATGAAAATGTTTTTCTTTATTTGCTGTAAAAATAAGTTTTAGATTTACTTGTAGTATAATATACTCGACAGAATAAAAGTTTGGTACAAATTATCGCAAACATGTTTCAACGATGTCTTTACCTTCAGTGATGCACAATCTACAATAAGCTAATTATATCAGAATTTGTGCCCAAGTTTTATTAAACCGTGTTCATTTCAACAGAACCTTATCCTCTATTAATTAAATCCATTCAATTACATTCTAGTTTGGTATTTATTTACACCTAAACCATGGACACTATCAAATACCATTCACTCGGTAAATACCCCGCACAAGTTTATCCTAAACCCTGCGCTGTTAGACCGAATTGAATATTTATAAACTAATTTTGCGATATCCTACCTGCTAAATGGCGAATTGTGCTACTCCAATGTGAGCCTGTTCATGCAATTATTATCAAATTGACATTAAACGAATGAAATTAATTGGACGACTATTCGGAATAATGCGGAAACAATGAATAAATCAATAAACTGGGTCTAATGCTGTGTTGTTGGGCTGATTATAAAGTAATTAATATGCAATTGTAATAGTTGAACAGAGCTTCGACAGAAATGACAAAACTGAACCTATTAAATAACAATTGTTTACATTAAAACTCGAGTCATTATCAGAATTTGTATGGATTTTCTGTTGTGGCTTACTTTCGTATCAATGGTATTCTCTTTTGGGATTTATTGGTTTATCTATGAACTCATTATTGGCTATTAAAATAAATCCGTTTCCTGTTATAGAGGTGTGTGTGAAACGATGCTTTGTGTGAAAGACAGCCTGTAGCGTTTCGTTATGACTTGGCTAAATAATAAATTGTTTTGATTTTGTTGATAATTTTACTTAGTTTTTATTTGAAATCAAATATTTGGATTTTCAATCCTACCTCAAAATTTAGTCGCTAATAATACCAAAGTAATAAGTAGTACTAGTAACTCTCATTATAATTATTCCGTTTCATAAAATAACTACTCATTTTATTTCCGTTCCAAGGAATCAAATAGGCTAAACTAAGTTTCAAAACAATATTCCCAACAGAAAAATCTTGAGTTTTCAATGTTCTATAAGCCTTTCTTTGTTATTATTTATTTTGAAAATAAAAATATCATAAGAACCCTACATAATTATCAGTGAGTGTATCTGTGAGTAAGTGTGTTTTATTTTGATGTTTAATTTCCTTAATTGTAAGCTATACTTCTATATATAGGCCTATATTTAAATCTGAATTAGACAATTTTCCTTCAACGAAGACTGGCTCGGCTCCCTACATTCAAAACGGCAAAGTTGGGTACCAATTTCAATGTTAAATAATTCGACCACGCAGCTGAACCGCTGACGTGAGTTGAGCAAATTTCCAAAATTAAGTTTATATGCCTATGTTTTAGGGTTTCAACCAACAATTTGGGAAATAGGTATGACGAAGGCGTTGATCAGCTGTCTATGTGTACGCAATATATTAGTAGAATTTGTTTGCGCCTAGTGGCCTCGCGAGTTTGCACCACTTGGCTTCAAACCGGGTACTTTTATGGTATTTTACGTTTTGGTCGATTTTGGGGGAACCAAGTGAGCTATAAGGTCGCGTAAAAAATAAAAATGTGCAGAATAACATCCTACATTTATATTTTTAGAAAATACCCTAAAAAATTTCATTCTCGTAGTAAAAATCTCAAAAAATAGTTACTTCCGGTCAAAAAACGTACTTCCGGTTGTTGGATTTTTTTGGCTAACGAACTCGTCCGAGCCACATAGACAACCAACACGTGTACCAAATTTTGACCAAATCGGACTTAAAATGCGGCCGCTAGAGTGTGAACACATATATACATATATATATATGAATTTTAATGACACTCCAAAACGTGTTCTGGGGACCATGATCGGTGCTCATTTGATACTCCCGACCTTGGGTTTCACCATAAGGGCCACTGCAATAGCTCATTTTTCCAATGGAAATTCGCTAATAACCAAAACATACCTTCACTTTTAAGCATATTTTTGTGTTGTTTTTGTCAAAAAACGAAAGCTGTATTTTTTTTCTTAAAGTAAAATAGATTGTAGGTGTTGATTGCTAAGGTTTTTTGCAATATCTCTTTTTGCAACTGAGTAAAAATTAATAAAGTTTACTATTTTTTACTATTTAGATCATACGTTTATGAAAACTATAAAACGGTTTTTGAAAAT
>JAGFPH010001005.1:257353-299454 GCA_018207615.1 Philaenus spumarius | reverse complement strand
TTAAAAAAAACTTTAGGCAATAATAGATAGTAAACAAATGAAACTTTTGTCCATTTTGACTCCTTTCTTACAAACATTGTGTATAGCAATAAAAAATAATGCTCCACTTCTCTGATAAAATGGAAAACAATAAGGGCCTTTTATACACTGCCGCTGTGTTTATCCTATTGTGTTTATCTTTTTGCAACAGGTGCGGCGTCGAGCTGCACAAAACAGGTGCATACAATTAGTCTAAAGTTACATACCTCAGCTAATTTTCACTATCGGTAAAACACGTCGCTGATTCTACGAAAGAATAATACTAAAAGTGCAGTAAATAGTTTTATTTTGGACTTAAACCATTTATATTTTATTTTAAAGGAACACGGGAATCGAGATTTTTCAATAAATTATCAGATTAATATTAATTTTAATTTTAGTAACTAAGGCGAAATAAAACTAATGACTCATAAATAAATATTCTGAGATTAAACAACATTATGTGTTTAAGTTTAATATTACTGTATAGGAAATCCAAATTTGGCCCACTAGATCAGAGCTTTAAATACAAAGTAGGCCTAATACTAAATAATTAACAATATGGGAGAAATATAGGCCACGGTTACATTTTATTATTACAAAACCAGGTACGAATAAAAACAATATGGGTCTTAAATTCGACGGCTAAATTATGTATTGAACCATATGACCATATACACCATTTTACCACATGACCATATGAATCAAAGTTGACGTAAAGAAATTCCTATCAATAATTAATTGATGTTCGAGTATGCACAATAGAATTTTGTTGCGTGTTATTAGTCCTACTGCCCTGTTTAGTTAAATAATAACAGTTGAATCGGTTTAGTAAAACTATTACTACTTTTCCGTATTTTTTATTTTACAGACACAAAAGCTATAAATATAATATATTTTAGCAATCAATTAAATGCAATTATCCGATCTTGTGTGGCGAGGATCAGAAGTTGTCAATGTCTTCTGGCGTTTTTTGCTTCACAATGGAAAGAAAATGCTGAATCTCACAGTTCATCATCGTTCTCACTTCGTTCTGCAAACACAATTAGAATTAAATGGCTAGTTTTTAATTTATGCTATTTGATTTTCTGAATATGTTTTACGTAAAATACAAACCAAAAACATCTGGCACACGGTAGCAGCGGATTTGAAGGTTCCAAAGCATTCTGTTCCCGAGGATCTTTTACCCGCATCCCAGTCTCGTGAAAATGTTACCTGAAAATTAAATTACAGAAGTTAATTTAATTATGAGTACAGTATACAGTATATATATGTACAAATTTAAAAAATATTAAACCACGAATTGGATTGTTGAGACATAATTACGAATTAGGTGGGTATGTAAGTTAGAATCCATGATTCCAAGGGAAGTGATGGCATAAATTAATAGGCCCTACTCAAAATCAAAATTGACATTAAATTCGTACAAAATCCGAAAAGTGTCTGTGTTATGGTTCTTTTTTAAAAGTTTCTAAATTCCAAGGATTTGGGAAATTGTAATAAAGATTAAGCGTAAGTTACTAGATTACAGCACATAAGTCTTTCCAAATCAGCTGTTACTCTTTATAAGTAACAGCTGATTTTATTATTTATTAACAGTAAATATTTATTAGCAGTAACTGATTATTTATTAGCCTAACTGATTTATTAACAGTAAATATTTATTTTAAAGTGCCGCGAGACTATGTTTTTATTTTCCTGTTTTACATATTTGGGTTTTCTTTATTTTTGCAGTGTTTAAATAATTTCATTGTCAAACTCCCTCGTTGTCACTAGACTAAAATGCTTAAATGAGAGTTCAGGAGAGGTAAAAATTAAATAGAAAATTTTCAAAACACATCCGGGGAGGGTAAAAAAATCAAAAGCTCTAGCTTTTCAAACAAATACTGGTAATATTACATAATATATAATATAATTCTACTTCTTCCTTTTTGAATTTAGTTAACTTTAGTTACCAAGATGCAAGTGATTTTTAGTAGGCTACAGACCGAAGCCACGCGCGACTCCTAACATGGAGATAAAATTGGGGCAAGTTAATTAATTCAACAACTGAAATGTTTTAATTGATTGGTCAAAAAACCTGTCATAAAATGTTTGTCAAATCTTGTTTAAAAGAAGTAATAGTAACACTTTTAGTAGTTTTAAACCCCATGTATGTATTGATCTGAAAAATGTAATTGTTTACTATAAATTAATCAGGTGTTATTCAACTCTTGAATAACTTAAACAGGAAATAACTCGCTTGTAGGTACATATTGATACTGACACTTTTAGTCCATTTTTATGTTTACACCTTTAAGGTTTAGGCCTACGTTTAAATGTAGAACAACTGTTTATCGTAGCAGTTTATATAAACAGCTGTTAATATTATTTACAATTATAGCCTACCTTGTCACTTTAATTGCTAAAACCAGTTTAAAAGAAATTAAATAAGTATCACAATTTACTTAGAATTTAAAATTAAATTAAAAGTATAAAAACATACAGCATTTTCTATTGTTCAGTTTTCTGAGGCAGGTTTTGACATTCGTTCAAATAAATGGTAGGCTACATTATGTTTCATATTTGTTATGCATTTTCCAATTAAAAAAAACTGTTCATTAGCTCGGAGAAGTTATAGAAGTTCAACCAATATTCCATAATGTTAGACTATATATATTTTTCTATACAATTTACTAAAACTCATCTTACTTGAGCATCGGCTTGTTGTTGCTGAAAACAATGGATCGCTACACACAGCGCTGCTAAAAATAAAGGTAAATGAAATCTGAAACAGAGAGGCAGTCTAATTATAAAAATGTAGTTTTTCAAAAGTTTTAGAAAACAAAAACCACACATAGGTAACGAACACATATTTTATATAAATTTGTTGTACAAATATGATTTTCATGTTTTTCGGGCTATATTTTAGTGTAGGCCTCCATATTCAGAGCTATGCTAAGCAACATGGATTAAATATGGGAGATTTAATCTTTAAAACTAGTGGATTCAGAAACATACAAGTTCATGGGATCTTTCTGATAATTATTAAAAGTAACTTTTGGCATGTTTGCAACTTTTTCAACCTTGGAAATATGTGTTGTTGGAAGTTAGTTAACGTTTTAAGATCGAATCAGCTCTATTTTACATTAATGTAAACAATCTAATCAGAAGAGAATATGCCTTGAAAAGTGAGAGTTAGAGCGCGAAGTTATATAAATAAAAACTCAACAACACATCTTGCACTCTTTATAACCATGGCTTATACAGTATTATACATACATTCCTGGTGACTGTTCCCAAGCACATAATTGGCAAACTCTGCCTGAACGGAAAATTTATTTGTCATTACTTTTTCTAATAATTCGGATCCGCTATATCTTTACCCTAAAGTGTATAAAATAGTTCTAACATCACCATTTCTTTCCAAAACTGTAACTGTATTTGCGAAAATAGGGTTTAAAAAAATAAAATACCAAACACGAAGTAAATTTGTATTTATTAGTAGCTTCTGTATAGAACCAGGTATCACACGTAGAATGTTTGTGCGATTTCTCAAATCAATGAAACTAAATCTATTGAACATTTACTTTTGTTGTTGATTTTTTACATAATAATCTTACATACTGAAGAGTTTATTTGTGTGCTTGATCTATTAAAATTATAAATACTAACGTTATTAAATTTACCTATAATATTTAAACTGTTTAAAAAATGTGGATGTTTAATATAGCTTGAAAAGTTGATATATTTAACCTTTTAACCTTATAGCGAACATATTTATAAATTCATATCTAACTTTAAATATAATATAAATATTTAAAACACAATTAATTAATGTACGCTGTATTATACGACTAGCTAAGATGTGGCCAAAAGTTTTATGTTTAAATTTAAAAACATACAACTAGGAAACTAAAAAATCTCTAATTGCACAGGAACCTAAATGTTTCAAGTTGATCAAATATAAGTCTGTATAGTTTTTACAGAAATACGTTAGTTTTGCTTTAATTATTTATTTAATGTTGTGTTTTACAAACAATAGTTTAAATTTAATTTAAAGAAGTCAACACATTTAAAGAAAAAATTGCTATTAGCAAATGCTTAAATTAAAACATATTTAAAAAAATTGTCTTACATAATTTTCTTTTAACAAAATATTTTTCTAGCAATTGTAAACGAAAATAGTTTAAAAAATGTTTAAAAGAACAAACAATTTTGAAACCTTCGAAAATCTGTATCAATACTTTTAGGCCTACGTACAATTAGTGTTAAGGTGTTTAAAATAATTGATTATTAAATTAATACAAATGTCTGTGAAGGACATTTCATCAAGGGAGCACAACAAAAATAGATAATATCAGTCAGTTGTATTGCAAACTTAACTAAACCCAACAAATTAGAACAAAGCTGTCAACAGAACCAGATCTACTCTCAACCTTGTCCATAGCTAATCCACTGAAACAAATTGAAAAGACGGTATATTTACCTGGAGCTCGCCATCGCTGCGTCAGCGGTCCACTTGGGTCAGTAGAGTCAGGAGTTATGGGGTGGAGATGGATACAGAACTTCATTATATAGGAAGGTGGATACCCTAGGGCAATACTCTCATCACTTTGATATACCTTGTGTAAGCAATCCCTGAATTGATTCCCAGTGAGGGTCAAAAAGGTAATCACAGGTATCGCCCATCTTTTATTTTATTTATTAAAGTAGATCTACGATCCGAGTTATTTGTATCCGAAAGTTACATTAAAGTTGCCTTGATTAGCAATTTCGGAGTTAAAATATATTGTATATTTGATACAGTTGATTTGGAGGCAAATTTTTAGTTGATGAAAACCATTTTATGATCGCTGTGAAGAAGCATAGTTTTTAAGTGCATCTCTATGAATAATCTGATGTATTTTTCTCTAATACAACAGAAATCGACGAGTTCATATCAAAATACAATACAAATCGTATGTTAATGTATAAATTGCATGTGTGAAACTTCATTCTTAATTACATATATTTTTTTACATAAAAAAACATTAAGTACTATATTTTTAGGTCTATGTAATGAAGAAGGGACCTCAAATCAATGTTTAAAAATGCATTAAAAACAAAATCAAATTGAAGGCAAAATTATTCTTATTATAATTAAAGTATTAAAAATCTAATCTAAAAAATGTATTTTGGTTTAATAAGAATTATTATTTTAAATACAGCATAAGCATAACTTACGAAAATGATTATTATAACCTAAGGTGCGTCATTTAACTTCATTTGCTGTTAACTTTTATTTTATACGTAGACCCCATAAAACATTGTTCCTAACATTACAGTTTTTAGGCTTGTACTGTGAAACATTTTATCCTCCATAAAAGTACAAAATTCAACTTGCATTTTAACTTTAATTTTACTGTTATTTGTTTTATTTTATTGTAAATTGGGTTTCATTAATTGATCAAATAATAATTGATGACTTAAATGAATTAAATATATACTGTCATAAAACACCTATAAAATAACAGCTGGAGAAGCACATTATTATACATAGTATAATATAAGCCCGATAACTAAGCCGGTTTTTGCCCTTCAATATCATAATTGTTTCTTTAAAAGGAGTGGTCATCGCAGTTCCTGTCCAAGAACTCAAATTTACGCAATACGTTAAAACCTAAACCCAACTAACCTAGCACCAAAGGTTTTGAATTGTTTGCCATATAATATCCAAAGCTGTAGAAATAAGAATACGTTTTCCCTGTTAATAAGAGAATATTTAATTGAAGCAGAAAAGATTGAACTTTATTTTAAATATTAACTTAATAATGTGTGTGTGCGTAAGTGTGTGAAAACAGATTTAGTGTGTATGTGTTCAGCCCTGGTATGTGTTGGTGAGAGGGGATTGGTGTGGGGGTGTGGTATGTGTGTGTGTTAAATGTTTTTCCACCAAATTAATAACTTGAAAATTAAAATTGTTTAACTTGTAGTAATTTGTATTTATTTGGGAGAACGAGAGTGTGTGTGTGAATAAGTGATGGATAAAGAAGTGTTTATCGTGTAAATTTAAATTCTAAATAGGTTAGAAATTAGGTTAGTTAAGGATATTTAATTAAATAACACAAATTGTTTTAAATACGGTATCTAGATTAAAGTAATTATGATAGGAATTTTTATAATTTTTTTAAATTATTGTAACTTTATAATATAAATATGTTGTTTATTTTTTGGGTTCGGTCGGCTACTATTTTTCTACTTTTAGCCAATGCAAATAAATTTTATAATGTTATTTGTTTTTTTTTTCAGAATGTGTAGATTTAGTATTAATTAGTTTACACACATAAAGCCCCTGACAGGTTTATAACTTCGGGGTATCGTTTATTTGTTTTTAGTTTAGAATTGTTTGTATATTTTTTGTAAGGCCTATATATTTTGTAAAAAAAGAACATGTTTGTATTTTGTAAAAAAAATTTAATACATATTATATTTATTTGTTGATAAACTATATAAAATGTTCTCACCATAGCGCTGAACTTATTCAGGTATAATTAGTCCACATAAACACCATTGTTCCTGCACTGTTAATAAATGTCTGTTCAGTCTAAGTCTATAAAAACTGTTGACCGAAAGATTTCTCCAAAAGTTACTCTGTTTGTGGCAATAATATATAATTATAAATAGAGCATGTATTTAAATTGGGGTTTATTTAGTTAATTAAATATAGCCTACGTAATATTTTTGCCAACGTTTGAAATGTTTATGGCGAAGTGATTATCGATACACAAAGGCACCGTCATTTGAACGTATATAACCTGTATCGACACTTATTGTAAAGGGACTGCATTAAATACAAAAGTATCTATAAAAAAGGTTTTGTGTAAATGACGAAGGGAGGCCTGATAAACTTGAAAATGACTGAATAGCCGAAACGGCCATCGTTTAGCGACGATAATGGAATATTGAAGACGGTAAGTCCTAAATCTAATAAAAAAGTATCATTTGTCAAACCTTACTATGCAATAGTCTATTTTTACTTTCTCTCCATTATACGTAGTATATGGAGAAAATATTGTTTTCGTAAACATTTTCGAATTTGAATTTTTAGTGGAATTATCTGTTTTGGTGCTCCCTGAACCCCAAAAAATTGTTTAGTTGAATTATCTGTGTTGGAACTCCCTGAACCCAAAAATACTTTTAGTGTAATTATTTGTTTTGGTGCTCCCTGAACCCAAAAATGTGTTTTTTGGTGATGTCTGTCCGTGTGTCCGTGTGCCTGTGTGTCTGTGTGTCTGTTAGGAAGTATACAGAGCTGGAGACCATACACCAACGGTCCGATTTTGATGATATTTGGTATGTAGGTGTAGTTCTAGAATATCTCCATAGTTTTATTTTTAATTTTTTCAAATTTTTGATTTTTAAAGGGGTTTACCCCCAAAAATTGCAAAAAGGTTTTGAAAAATCCAAATTTCTCAAAAACGGCTCTCCCCAATTTTGATAAAATTTGGCTTATTTGTAGCCCTTAATTTACCCTACCATATACAAAAAACCGCATCTTTCTAAAAATTCTCGTTTAGGTAGTTATAATAACAACTGATTTTTGGCCAAAAAGGCGGTTGTTTTTCAGAAATTTTCAAAACTTTTTTCGTGCACCTATAGGTTATGTGTATAAAATATTAGTTAAATTCACTGATTGTCGAATCCATTTTTTTCGTCTTTAACTTTGCTGCAAGAAAAATAATTGGAAGGGAATAGCATTTTAAAAAGTACATTTTATACATTACAGGCTTAATTGAAATGTTTGGTGCAAATTTGCAAAATCGATCGAATAGTTTTAATAATAATAATAATATAATATGGATGTGCATTACATGCAATACTTTCCATGGTATGTCCTATTTTTGCAATTCTAAATAACCTTCTCCTATGCTACTCTTGGGAAGGTATAAAGTTTCAACTGGGAGAAAGTATGTGGCAGTTATCTAGTATCGTTTATTTCCTCTCTATTGTCACAAAGTCCGTTTTGGCTATTCAGGCATTTTCGAGTGTTGATTCAGGATCAAATCCTTACACTGATATTAGTTACACTTCTTATACACGAGGTCTCGTGTCATATAAACTCGGACGGATTCATGAAACAACGAATGCTAGAGAATTAGTATCTTGGAAATTATGTAGAAGCAGCGCCAAAATTACTGGTTCAGTACAGACAAAGAGACATTTCCCGTTCGAAATAATAATTGATGTACCTTACGGCATATCACATGCCTATATGTCATTCCATCAAGCACACATAAATCTCCGAATAATTAGCCTTAAGCATTGTTCAATTTGCCTTTAAAATTATACCTATACCAGATGTTTTTATAAGATATACAGCATTTCGATTTGAAATGACGTTTTTAGAATATCAAAACTGGGTTTGTAGGATAGTAGAGTCGATTTTTAGAATGGTAGGAATCAAATATGTATTATATTCATTAGCATTCAATAACAGTCAGTTATGATTGTTGAAAAGTTAAGCGAGTTTAAGGTTCTGAAGATCCAACTTACATCATGGAGTAAATTTAAAGACACCTGAAATATAGTAAAGATCAGAGGAAATTACTTGGACGGCCGAAATGAAGAACATCGCCTGTTTCAAATTCGTCAGTCGTGTGTGTAAAATCAAGAAAATTTTGTTTCTCACCGAGTACTAATGTGGGTTCTACCAAATGCACACCCATAAGACATCATGCATTTGCATACACCACATAGTTAATTATTTAATATGTTTCTGATGATAGGTCAGTTTTAATTTTATTTGAAGAAAAGAACTAATGCGTTATTAATTGAAACACATATCTTAATTATCCCAACTACTCAAACTTTAAGAACAAACTGCAATTTGACTAAAGGTTGTACAAATAGGCGTAGTAGACGAATGTAGACATTTGATCCATTATATGACAAGGTGTTTCTGGTCCGAGTTTTTCTTGAAATTTCAATAACAAGAAACAACTATCTAGGTACGCTTCAACAATTTTGGATTCAACAAATCAAGGAGGACAATTTTTTCAGTGGAACACTTCAGAAATTGGAGCTTCTATAAATTTCAGTAAGTATTTGAAAATGTTTAAACGATTAATTTAAAATGTTCTATATTGGTAGGTAACTTAACAAGTATGGACATGTTGCAGGGGTAAACAAAATAGATTTTGTTCCCTGAACAAATGCACGACTTAGGACACCTGAAATTCGGTGGGTTGAGGATATCAACTTTTAAAATGTAACGATTAAAACTGAGACGAAATTGGAAATGTTTGATGACTGTCATGCGACCAATAGCAACCCAACGACATTAGCAAATCGAAAATAACGTTATCAATAATCTCCCTGAATGTTTAATTATTCTAAGAACCATGATAAAACGTTCATCTCTTATAGAGGTAGGTACAGATTCAATCACATTGGACATTACATCAAAGCTTGCCCACACATACGCTTCAGGCAAACTTCTGCATTCGAATTAGCTGGTTCGTTGAAAACATCTCATACAGAACCAATTAATTTGTTTGGTTTATCAAATAAATATTACTTTTATAAAGCGTGGACGTTAAATTGCTTCTATAGCCTTCTATTATTCGTAATATTATTTAGAGGGAATGAAAACTTTCTGAATACTCATTTATACTCCGATTAAGTTTGGAAAAGCGCTGGACCTCTGCCTACCTGAGTCGGCTATTGTATTAAATCCCGGTAATTTAGTACTAGTAGCTATCTATGTCAACTTGGTGAAGTTACTTTTTAAACTTTTCCAAAATATCGCATTTATTCTATCTACGTAAAAATAATGAAAATTGTCCAAACACAACCTAATTACGTTAAAAAACAAATGTTTGGGTGATACAACAAAATATCATTATTATTGTAACAGTTTAAACAATTTTAAAATAACTTTATTTTTTAAATTCTATTTAAAAAATAAAAAAAGTCATAATTTTATTGCAAACTTTTGTAACCATTTATTGCCATTGCAGCTGAATGTTTAATACAGCAAATAGCTTCTTACATGCCTCTGCCTAATTGATCTTCATATTAATTATAACTTTTATAATTAAGCGTCCCACTTCTCGAGGTACGTTAGGCCATTCACCAATTGTTTTAAAATGCGACAGAGCACAATCAATTTAAAGAAACGTCAAAATATCTCAAAAATCTTTTTCTATTAAAGGTGCTGAAATTATATAAATCTATTTAACAAAAACAGAAATTATACAATATTTTTTAAATTACATAACAATCGAAGAAACATTATTTTTTATCTTTTCTTTTATCGTCTTTATAGAAAATTGTAAATATATTCACTTGTTACGTTGTTTTAAGTTTGTAAAGAAATTGTTGCTTCTTTTAATGGTAAAAAGAGAGAAAATCTATTAATTCAAATATCCCCATCTTATATTTTACAATAATGAAAGCAAGGAACAAAAACTAATTATTTAATAAAAAAGATGATTTATATTTTTGAAATATATAAAATAATATAACTACAAATAGTTTTATATTTTTGTTTGCTAATGTAAATGAGATTATATATATATGCATTAAATTTAGTGATAGGTAGCAACAAATAATAATAGAATGTATTGTCACTAAAATCTACAAATTTATTTATTATTATACAAAGTGTTAATAAACAAACTTTTCAGGACTTTGGGATATGATTCGTCATACAAAAAGGAAGAAAAAAAATCATATGAAGGTAAGTAATAAAACGTTTAGTTTTCCGTCTATCTGTCGGTATGTGTTTTACTAGTACGTTATATCTTAGGAATATCTGAAGGTATCAGCTTCAAACTTAGTACATGTATTGCACCTATAAGACCCATTTTGATATTTAATTTGTAATTTGACCCACTTTGAACCATTTCAGAATTGCGGCCATTTTAAATTTCTAAATCTCAATATCTCATATCTAAATTTTATCTCCTAAATAACAGTGTATAAGTTATTAAGATTCCATGACTATTAATTGTGTTTTTGCAATTGTATTGAAAAGACTAAATGCGAATTTTGTGGTACTAAAGGCAAAATTTTATGTTTCTAGTTCGAAAAGTTGTTACTGTTAAGTTATTTTATAAGTTTTTCCTTAAAGTCCTTATGCCATTATTCATTAAGCAAAATTTTTGCCATTATTTGTATTTTTAATTTTGTTCCAACATTTATAGTTCTTGAGATATTATACTTTAAAATCAACCTTTGATAAGTAATTAATTAAAATTTTCAAAATACTAACAGTGACAACAATTTAACATGCTCCTATTTCACTGGTTTAACAGCTGGGTCTCAAATCATAACAGCTGATTTCAATGTCCAGCTGAAGTTTACAATACCAAGTACAATAACTTTTATTTTCCGCCAGTGAACCTCTTTAGTAAAACTTGTTTAAAGCTTTTGAAGCATTTCGAGATAATTACCTCAGAAAATCACTCTATACCTGGAGGTCGTCAAAACTTTAAAAAACAGTATGTAGATGCGCATCTTATGACTCCCGGATATCGACTAGTTGTCCTATAAAACGTATTGTACTTTATTATATATAGGCTATTAGTGACCTGGATACTGGAAAAATGAATTCATTAACAAAGTATTGTTGTAACTGTAAATAATAACAAATTGTAATAAAGCAACAAATCATTAAATCATTTTCTTATATTAGTATTTCGTCATCTTAATCAACTGTACTTAAATGTTCCTTAAAGTTTAAAATTAGTGTATTAGTAGTTTTTTGTGTAGGTAGTTATTAATAGCAGGTAACCATACTACTAGTTCCTCACTTACTTTAATTCCTAATATCAGTACCTCGCCTACTTTAATCCTTACTGCTACTTCAATTCATTGGCCTATTATTAGTTGTTCGTCTTCTTTAATTCCAACTACAGTACTAGTTATCACCTGCTTTAATCGCTCCTACTAGTACTTTGGCTACTTGTAATTATCCTCGCATATTATAACTCGTACTACTACTTCTCGAAATTAAAATTCCCACAACTAGTACCTTAATTCCTACTTTAATTCTTACTGCTACTTCAATTAGTACTATTAAACTTTGAGGAACTTGTATTAAAAAATACAAGTAATGACTAAAATTTTGCTTAATGAATAATGGAATAAGGACTTAAGGAATGATTCATAAAATAACTTAACAGTAAAAATTTTCCGAACTAGGAACATGAAATTTTTTCATTATTACCACAAAATTCGCATGTTGTCGTTTCCACAAAATTGTAAAGACACAATTTATAGTCATGAAATCTTAATAACTTATGCACTGTTATTTAGGAGATAAAATTGAGCAACTTATTTGTCTCTTACAATTGTTGTGTAAAGTTTACGATTTTGAGATATTGAGATTTAGAAATTTTAAATGGCCACCATTTTGAAATGGTACAAAGTATAAACTTGATATTACACACCAAATTGGGTCTTATTAGATGTAATACATGTACCAGTTTGAAGTTGATACATTCAGAGGTTCCTTATATACAGAGTGGTCCATATGTATGGGAACACCTCAATAAATTGGAAACTGTTATAGATGTAATACTGTAACTTTCAGGATAAGTTATTGGTCAAATACTCTACCTTTTGATAGACAACTGAATTTCAACCCCTTCTCAGGAGGTGGCCAAGGGGTTGTAACTCAAATAGTTTAAATGGGAACACCCATTGTGTGATACATCATCTTAAAGGTCTCTTTAAAACGAGAAAAACTGCATAAATAAAAATTTTCTACGAAACTTGTATCCAAAATGGCGGCTGATTAAAATTTTGGTTTCCAAGGGCTTGTAACTCAAATAGTTTAAATGGGAACACCCATTGTGTGATATATCATCTTAAAGGTATCTTTCAAACTATAAAAACGGCATAAATAAAAAGAAATTACTATATTTGTATCCAAAATGGCGGCTGATTGAAATTTTGATTTTCAAATAAAAAATGCTGTAAGAATAACTTATTCTCTTAAATTTGCAATTAGTATCTAATAAACAAATTACTAAATAAATAACAGAGTTTTTTCAATGTATTTTGGTATTTGTTCAATAAAATTTTGATCAAACATGTATACCAATTATTTCTTTGAAAACCAACATTTCAATCAGCCGCCATTTTGGATACAAGAATCGTAGAAAATTTTTTTTATGCCGTTTTTTCTCGTTTCGAAGATACCTTTAAGATGATGTATCACACAATGGGTGTTCCCATTTAAACTATTTGAGTTACAAACCCTTGGAAACCAAAATTTCAATCAGCCGCCATTTTGGATACAAGTGTCGTAGAAAATTTGTATTTATGCAGTTCTTCTCGTTTTAAAGAGACCTTTAAGATGATGTATCACACAATGGGTGTTCCCATTTAAACTATTTGAGTTACAACCCCTTGGCCACCCCCTGAGAAGGGGTTGAAATTCAGTTGTCTGTCAAAAGGTAGAGTATTTGACCAATAACTTATCCTGAAAGTTACAGTATTACATCTATAACAATTTCCAATTTATTGAGGTGTTCCCATACATATGGACCACCCTGTATAACGTATTAAGTAATAAAATACATACAGACAGATAGACGAAAAACTAAACGTTTTAGGACATACCTTCTTATGAAATTTTGTTTTCCTTTTTGTATAAGGAATCATATTTTAAAGTCCTGAAAGGTTTTTTAACTCCCTGTATATTCACTTAGAGACTGTAAAGCAGACAAATAATGACTTGCCGCATCACCCTATTTATACATAGTAATATTTAAAATTAAAGCCCAAATTATAATCATTGCTATCAGTTCGTACAACAGTTTCGAAGTTTGTGATGAACTTCCAATAGTTATGTTTGTGCTAATAGCTTGGAGTACGAAAACGGTAGTTCATCTATCGGCATAACTTGAACTAGTTAAAACAGTTAAATCAAAATAACCTTACAGACTAATGTAAACATATAACTCGTTTTTTAAGTTATACAGAGTTTGATATAATTGCTTGCTATAGAGTTGTTATTCAATAAAGACTTAAATAAAGTTGGAGAAGCCTTACAGAAAGTTCTAACATGTGACCATATTTTTTTCAACTTACAGATGGTTAATTTGAAAACAAAGTGTTTTATGAATAGTTTTGGGGGCAATTTAAAGTTACCCCTTTGAAGAATTGTTTTAATTAAATGCTGGTTTTAAAGTAAGGTCATTTCTTTGATTTAGTTCAAGTTTTAACGGTCCTTACATAATTGTCAAGGTTTTGTGACACAAGTTTTTCTATTAGGCAGAGATAATTTTAAGTTTAATATTGTAATTAAATATTAAAAACAAAGTTTATAAATTATTTGAATTAATTTAGATAGTATATGGTTTGTTCAAACCTTTATAGAAAACTCAAGTAGCAACTTCACCATTGCTTAATTTTAACGCAATCTACTTTTCACTAACCTGGTTTTAGAAAGGTAATAGGTTTTTACATTTTTACTATGGCACAAATTATTACATTTCATAAGTTCAAGTTAAGTTCATTTAAGTTAAAAATTATTTGAAAAATTTGTTCCAGCTCTGAACGTTAAATTTATGAAATAATTATATAGTTTTTATATTAATTTCATTAGTAATAGTAGATTTTATAAATGTTTTATGCATTACTAACTAGAAGATAGCTCTTCAATAATGTTCAACTAGTTATCATTATTACTAGCTGACCCGTTCGAATATTTACCTACTTACCTGATTTAATACATTGATTTAATTAAGTAAATTACGTTTATTTATTTACGTTGGTTTAGTTTGACAACAGTTTATAACGATTTATAACGCTTTACGCTGATTTAATTTGATTAATTTGCATGACAGATTACACTTGCACTTGTATATAGAGTGTAAATAATTTAAATAACAGCTGTTATGTTAGTTAAACAGATTGTTAATAGATGGCGCCTTTCATTAAGAATCTTACGAAGTATAACACACAATTTTTTTAAATCAACGTTTGTAATGAAAACATGAATTTTAAACTGTTTGTCTATTTTTCGCCTATTTTTCGGTAATAATAGTAGGAAGACTGGGTCAACTTCAAATTTTATGATATTTTAGTTAGACTATATATTTAAGAAGAACTAAGTAAAAAATAAAAACTACTTGCCAGAAATCACTGATTGATCACAGTGTCTCAAAAACCATACCACCTAGGAACTTGAAATTTGGTACACATATTATTACTCATAGGCACTAGAGGCGCACTAAGAAAGGATTTTAAAATATTTGGCCTGTAAGGGTTGAAACAACCCCTAAAACAATAAATATTGTTCGTTACATATCTTAAAAACCCTACCTCCTAGAAACGTGAAATTTGATGCACGTATTTGTCATAGGGGCTAGAGACACATTAAGAAAGGATTTTAAAATATTTGACTTGTAAGGGTTGAAACAACCCCTAAAACAATAAATATTGTTTGCTATACTTTACTTAAAGACAGAAAGCTGAAATTTTGTAATCTTTTCATTTCTTACAAGATACATATAAAAAGTAAACCAGTTTTACATTTTGTTACGTGCTGCTAAGGGGTAAAAACGTGATAACAACCCCTAAAAACGATAAATATACATTTTTATACTTTCCTTAAGGCTAGAGAGTTGAAATTTTGCAAATTTATTTCTTACAATAAATAAACCAGTTTTATATTTTGTCAGGTTCTGCTAAGGGGTGAAAATTTAGTAACAATCCCTAAAACTATAAATATTAAATGAAACAACCCCTAAAACAAAAAAACATTGTTTATTATTTATCTCAAAAATCATACCACATAGGAACGTGAAATTTGGTACACGTATTTGTCATATAGAGGCGCAATAAGAAAGGATTTTAAAATATTTGGCCTGTAAGGGTTAAAACAACCACTAAATCAATAAGTATTGTTTGTTATATATCTCAAAAACCCTACCGCCTAGAAACGTGAAATATGGTACACGTATTTGTCATAGGGGGTTAAAGGTTCACTAAGAAAAGATTTTAAAATATTTTTCCTGTAAGGGTTGAAACAACCACTAAAACAATAAGTATTGTTTGTTATATATCTCAAAAACCCTACCTCCTAAGAACGTGAAATTTGGTATAGCCTAAGCATTTTTCATATGGGCTAGATACTCATTAAGAAAGGATTTTAAAATATTTGGCCTGTAAGGGTTAAACAACCCCTAAAACAATAAGTATTGTTTGTTATATATTTTTAAAAAAATACCGCCTAGGAATATTTGGTACACGTATTTGTCATAGGCGCTATAGGCGCATTAAGAAATAATTTTAAAATATATAACTCTTAAGGGTTGAAACAACCCCTAAAACAATAAGTATTGTTTGTTATAATTTTCTTAAAGCTAGAAAACTAAAATTTTGTACATTTACTTTTACACAATACATAAAAAAGTAAAACGTGATAACAACCCCTAAAAACGATAAATATATTATATTTTTATACTTTCCTTAAAGCCAGAGAATTTAAATTTTGCACATTTATTTCTCACAACAAATAAACCAGTTTTACATTTTGTCACGTTCTGCTAAGGGATAAAATGCTGCTAGGGGTAACAACCCCTAAAACTATAAATATTAATTGAATATCGCTTAGGAACGTAAAATTTGGTACACATATTGACTAGAGGCGAACTAAGAAAATATTTTTAAATATTTGGCCTTTAAGGGATGAAACAACCCCTAAAACAATAAACATTGTTTGTTATACATTTTTAAAGCTGAAATTTTGTACATTTATTTCTTACAAAATACATATGAAAAATAAACAAGTTTTACATTTTGTTACGTGCTGCTAAGGGATGAAAATGTAATAACAACCCCTATAAACAATAAGTATTAATTGATATTCTTTCCTTAAAGCTAGAGAGCTGAAATTTGTCACTTATTAATTTTAAGAAAATATTTTAGACGTAAGCTGATCAAAACAATCCCGATCTATACAGTCGCATATTAAAGACGTATCTGGGTGATCTGCAAACATCTAGCTAAGACTGTGATTTACCAGTATGTAGATTTAGAGGCTGAAAAAGAAGACTCTCTTCACTCTGATGTTTTAATTTGTTTATAGATTTAATTTATTCGGCACACATACCGTGACGAAGACGATTGACGGGCAGCCAATGAATAATAAATATCAAATTAATTGAAAATACATGTTATAATTCACTTTCATGAAATCATAGATAAAAGAAAACGAGAGAAAAATATTAAAATTAATTATGAATCATAGTGATGAAAAAATCCCTGTTGCGAAGCACGGGTATTCAGCTAGTTTTATATATAAACAATAATTAATATAAAAACTTATATATGTTTACAATTTTGAAACATACTGTGACTAAATACTGACAAATAACTAAACGTAGGAAACCTTGTAGATAAGCTTACCGAGCGATAAGAAAGTTCAAAGTTCAGCTTTGAGTGTTGTTCAATCAGTCTTATACTATTGAAAATGGCGTCTTGTTCTACAGTCAATCTTGAAGTTTGTAGTAATACGCTAATTAGTTTCTGTGTGTTTTCGTTAGTTCTTGTTCAATATAGCCTATACGCGAAAACTAAAAAAAATATATATATTCTGAAGTTCTAACTTATAGTTTTTAGCCACAGTATGTTTCCAATTAGTAAACATATATTACATATGTTAGTATATTAATTAATTATTGTCTATTGTTATTAATTTTATTGTCGGATGCAAGGAAAGGCTACATTATTTTTTTCGTGCTATCAGCGAGGGTTACGACGCCAAAAACCCGACCAATTGGTCACTTCAGCTACACAGTACTCTGATACAAACGACTTTTATTTAATGTAAGTTTTTTTTCATATTAATGATTTCCGACATTTAACTTTTTGTTTTTTAGTTAATTCTTGTTCAATATATTGTATAACTAAAATATCATAAAATTTGAAGTTGACCAAGTCTTTGAGTCTTTGTATACTATTACCAATTTTTATGCAGAATTAAGGGAGTTATCGCTTAGCGACAAAAACACACCTTTGAGAACTAATATATAAGGATTATGCATACTATTTGGTAACCGTAGTTTATCTGCTAATAAAGAATAAGCGAGTGAAATAAACATTTGGTAAATATTGAGCCTTATCCTTACACGCAATTTGGAAAACGTTATCAGATCTGAGTTCCTTGGCCCAAAGTCCATCCAAGGTTTGTCCAAATCGATAAATGATTTCCCATGTAGGCCTACATACTTGAACTGTTGTACCAAATTGCAGCTATCTTCATGGCAAGTAGATTATATCAACTAATTTTTATTGTATAGGGGTAGTTAACCTCAGTGGAAAAAAACAAAAATGTCTGGTTTAATTTTTTTTCGATTACTTAAGAGATAAGTGTACTCAATTTCAGCTCTCTAGCGTCATAGAAAGTATGTGAATTTATTTTTATTGTATATGTGCCCCATTTAACCCTTTATACTGATTAAAGTGTGAAGTCCTTACTTTTTCAATGTATCTTTTAAGAAATGAATGTACCCAATTTCAACTCTCTAATTTCAATGCTAATGTAGCATTAACATTAATGTTTATTGTTTTAGAAGTGATTTTTTTTTGGGTATGCCTATGTTGTATAAATCAGGAGCTTTTCGGAATTGTAATTTCAAAATTGTGTGGGCCATCTGGCTACTTGCAAAAGGGGCAGGGAGTGGGCCCAAAGGACAACTAAGGTACCCTCCACATAATTTTTTACGAAGTCAATGTTAACTTCCTAGTAAATTTTAGCATTGGATGAGAATTGGCCTTCTAGTATGTCTGTGAACGCTAACCTTATCGGTATTATGGTAGGATATGAACGATATATGGTAGGCTACAGATTTGAATGAATGGGTGTATGAATGTTTGTAAGAAAGAGTATATAGGCTATGTATTATTTCATTGAAGTCATTTTAATTGAGAAAATTGTAAAATTAGTTTTTCTTTTTAATTGGTTGCTATTGTTTGCTGCTTGTTTTGTATATTGGTTTGTGTTTTTGTTGACCGAACGAAGCGAGGTCTCCGTTTTAACTCGACCGTTCGGCATTTCGTCTGTGTGTCTGTCTGTATCACGATTACGGCCAAACACCATGACCGATTTTGATGATTTTTTTGCATGAATGTTCCTTATTCCTAGGCCAAGCCATGTATATATAAGGTTTTTTCCATTTTTCATTTTTAACCCCTTAAATAAAATAAAAATGGTGGCCGGACCGTTTCTCTCAGTGTAAGCTTTTTTAAAAAGCCAGTTTGTGGCTTAACAGTAAGTTGAATTTAAAAACTAATAATTTTGCCAGTAGCAAATAGATTTTGAACAAAATTGTATTCTTGATTTTTTTCGTATCTCTAACGGTAAGCTCACAAAATGGCCGTAAACTTTCATGGCCGTAAATCGTCCAAGTTTTTGCATTTTAACCATGTGTTTATACGTCTATTCTAAACCAATTCAAAAGTGTTCCACAGCTTTTTTTGTAGATAAAGGTTCAAAGAATTCATATAAAGTAAGCAAGTAAAAAAAATTATTGAAGTAAAATTAACAAAGTTATTAGCTCAAGAAACAAGCATGTTCAGTAACTAAAGGAAAAAGTTAAACTTTAGGCCTACATAAATGTAGTAAACATTTTTTGTATTTTTTTTTCATAAATGTAAAAAAGTTTCGTAATTTAGTTCTAAATAGAACTGTATAAAAATATTTATCAATTTCAAATTTATTATTTTGAAAACACCAGTTTTTATGTTCCTACTACAAGATTGCTAACAAAACTAGGCTTGTTTTGAATAGTAATTTAGGAATATATCATTTGCCCAAAACTGACATATTATTACAAGAACGTGTAGAGAATAAAACAAAGAATTGAACTGTATACTTGTAAATTATTATTTTATAAAAGTATTTGACTTAGCTTTACTTGAATCACAAAATGAGACGAAACAAATGAAACCTCGCGGCGATAAAGGACATACAAAAAATGACCGTTGGACAGCGTGGGAAGTGTTGGTAAATGGGTTGAGATCACTATCACGACACTTAAACATCGTTTGTTTTCATTATTTCTAATATTGGAATATGATATGGAACTGTAAATACATTGTTAAGTTTTAGTTATTTAAGTAGGTAAATATTTAATTCTATGTTTTCCCTCAATAACGCGATATTTGTAGCTAACTTACACATTATTAACCTACAGAAAACACATGCCCCCTAAAAGAAAATGTTTAGCAGTTAAAGCTCAAGAAAAGAAAAAAAACCACAACTAGAAACCCCAGAATCACGGGAATTGCAAAATAATGTTTCACTGGCTATACCTTCTGCTTTCTTCCTTACTGGCACACTATTTTTAACCTAAGCTCAAAACCACATTTGTTATTTCAACGAGCGAGGCCTACTGTTCACATAACTACTAGTTTAGTATCATATTGTAATTTTTTGTAATATGTTATAAAGAAATGAACTTATGTAATGGGTTAGATGGAAGAGAGGACTCCAAAGTACTAATCTCACCCTAATAAAGGCATAATAATAATATGAGATTCTGTCTTGTCCGTGAAGTGGTTATTGCTAAATTTTGGTTGGCGGAATACTCGATTGACCTTACTTAGAGAGTCGTTCTCTGATGTGTAAACTGTGCTGAGGAATTGGTCCCATTCATTCTGAGAGTGAGATTTCATTAAGAACAGCTCATTTTGAGCATTTAGCTATCTTTTGGCAGATGGGTGAGTGTAAATTAGCCTACTTGTTGGAAAGTTCAGCCTTATTAGTTTAGGTGGTTGTAAAGCATTCTGTTTTAGTGTGATATTGACACCGTTTTGGTTCTTTTCCACCTTACAATAACTTCCTGGGACTTTTTAGTGGATCTTGGTTCTGGAGTAAATATCAAGAGGCATTCCGAAAATCGTCTCCAATTTACCCGTTTTAATTTGTTGATGGAAGATTATCATGAAGAAAATTTCCAGTAGAGAGTAATATCGCAGGTAAGTTTGTGCGTGAATAAAACGTTTTCGAGCATGGCATAGGAAGGACATCATCTGAAAACCTCAAAAGTGGGATGTGTAGGTTAACTTTTATGTTGTTGGAATATTGTGGTTTTGTTGGGATTGATGCTCTAAAATCAGCGAAGGATAATTACCACAACAGGGTTGAATAGTCTAATGTTATAGTGGGGATGTTTAATCAGATCGCCCCTAAGCTAATGTTGCGTAATCAGAAAAAAGAAGTTTTAAAAATCTTTTGGTTATATTGTTTACCTTAGATGGTGGCTCGTAGGCCGAGATTATATACACGTTTGTGTATTGGTAATTAATTTGGATGATCTGTGCTCTATGGAAGACTGGGCAATGATCAGAACTAATTTGTGAGTAATACTTCTGTGTACCAGCACTGCTGTCCCTCCATTGGTGGGGAAATAATAGACGATACTTGTAGCATGGAATACTGAAATGATTTGAGGGTTTAAGTTGTGTTGCTTATATTAGAGAAATTACAATGTTTCTATCCTGGAGAAAGTAGTAAAGCTCAGCTTTGCCTAGAGGTCTAGAGGATGCTGTTGGCCTTTCATGAAAAAACTGTCGGTGGTATTCAAGTTGCACGAGGAAGGCGACTAGAGAATTGAGGATTGTGGTAATTTAGATTTGAAGGGGTCAGTAGACGAGTTTTTTCGTAGGATATCTTGTATCCATTTCAAGATGTCTGTCTTCCTGATGAAGGAAGAATTAGGGATTGTTTCGAGCTTCTTGCCATTTGGCGGAGTGAATGCTTGCATCGGTTTTGTAGACTGTAACCTGTTTCTGCACTATCCGTAGGCTACATATTGATCGAGGGAAATAGTTTTGTCACCACTGACACGAATGTCACGGGTTTCCCTTCATTTTACCACTTTTTGCGAAATAATCGTTCTTTTATGTATTTTATAATTTCCAAAACCATAACTAGAACTAAAGAGATATCACACTATCGTTAACTATATCGTATTTAATTTAAACATGTTATTTAGTATTTTCAATTCGCTTGCAACTTGTTTAAGTCCAAACTATTTTGAAATAGACTAGGCCTACACATTCTCGAAATATACAAGACATTAATTTTATAATTTTGTTTGCAATTTTAACGCTTGGTTAATTTACTCCTAAAGTTGTCTAAAGTGCGCATAAATGTCGCCTTTATACCATTTCTGGAAACCGTGTTACAACATCGTACAATGTACTACGTAACAGAACCTTATATTTTATTATCCATAAATGTACGTAGTGAGATCGTAGCAAAATGTTTTTAGTTAGTGTCGCATAAAGAGGTACGACTTATAAACAGGGTAATTTTATTATATTAATGATGAAATTATTGGTATTTCATAAATAACCAACAACTTTGTTTCTGTTAGATCCTTGTTTAAACTCTTTATATATTTTAAAATAAATTTTATTTTTTAGTTTAATTAAAAACCTACGGTACGTAAATGTATAATGAAAATTCTAATCTAACTCTTCTGCGTTTCTATTTAAGAAATGACAATAATTCTGCCAAGTAAAGTTGGAATAACAAAAATATAAAATCCACATTTCATTTGTTTAAAATAACCCCTAAGTGATAACCCTCAAATTCAATAATACATGAATTTTCATTTAACATAGTATGTAGGCTATGGCATGGTTGTGGTACCAAGTCACTTTTAATAATTATTATATTACCTTAATAAGATCCATCTTGTGAATTCTTGTCGACAATTTTACGGTATATTAAGGTAATATAATTATAATTAATAAGTAGGCAACTTTGGGAATTGAACATGGTTGAATTGCTGTAAGATCTGAGAAAGGTCATTTATTTCTTATATCAGCAATAATCAGCATATTGACTAGTTTTCTACGAAAATACTAATCTGAAACTTAATAATTGATTCAAGGAACAATTTACGAATCATGTACTCTGTGACAATACAAGTCATAGGTCGGTATGTAAACTGCTCTGTGACATTTTCAGCTAAGTAAACTTGAGATGTAATATCTTACAAGCTTGAGGCATTACATCAGTAATTAATTGGTAGTTATATAGGTTAAGTCAATAAGGGATACTACAGTCAATGGTTGTCGGTTTGCATTAATATCAAGATAAAAAGATTTATATTACTGTAATTAATCAGTATATCATTTTATATTACAACATTTTTTTAATAAATTTCATTTATATTAATTCAAATCAATATAAATGAGTGATATAGAGATCACAACAGTTTAGATTACATTCATTTTATTTGAAATAAATTTAAAAAAAATCGATTTACATAATAAATACTTAATTTTTGAAACTAGGTAAAACAATTTTAAAACTATCAAATAATCCAAAGTTTTAAGTCTATCTTCAAAGTAATGTAGTTCTATCTTCTTTATCAATTTGGCAACTAGTTCATTCAAAACTATAAAATCAAAGTAATGTAGTTATATCTTCTTTATCAATTAGTTCTTTCAAATTTTTCAATAAACATTGATGTTGACTTGTGAGAAGATATCCTTAATAGAATAAACTTTGAACACAAAATCTCACAACTAGCAATCTGTGAATAACTTTCGGAGATTATTGATTTTGAACAAACACACATTTAGTTTACATTTTTATTTATATAGATAGTTTGACTATGAACTCGGGCATCACTGTTTGAGTTAATAAACGTATTAGTTGTGAGATTTTTGTCAAAGTTCGTTCTATCACATTTCAAATTTGTACTTTGAATCTTTTTTTAATAATCCGAAAACAAGTGCGGTATAGCAATCAGAATGTTTTTATTTTCATAAATAAAATTCACAGAAACATGTGAATTAACTCTTTATAGGGCAGTGGTATAATAGTTTACCACCTCAGGGAAAAAATCTAGCTACCATGGTTTTGAGTTTTAACTGCTGTGAGCTGAATATTACCATAGATCATGAATAATAAATAGATCTTGCATCCATACGGGGGCTGTGTGCCGGAAAAAAGGTTGTCGCAAAAATAGTACATGATCGCGCCGCGAGGTAGCGCTAGGGAGAAATCATTGGTAGCATTGGTGTTTCAAACAGCTTCCATCGTTTCCCCAATAGATAGCGCCAAAAAAGTCGAATTTCCAGTGGAACAAAATATTGCATTGGATCGGAGTTCTATTAGGTTATCCAAATACAATGATATTACAATAATCCTTGTACTGTATCACTATCTAGTGGGATTTGGTTGAACTACAAGTAAAAATCATATAGCAAATCTAATTTTCTGTTACAAGACGTGGTAAATTATTATACCACTGCCCATTGAGATACAAGGAAAGTGATATACAACTGATTGCTGAGATTAAAACTATTATTTTATAAACTAAAGGTAAGAAATTGTTGTTTATTATCCTACCATAAGATAGAATATGTGTTTTTGTATAGATAGGCCAGTAAAACATTGAAAATACTTAGTTTATAGGAATGTAGTGACATTTATGACTTTACCATGACCTGCAAAAGTGATTTTTCCTCAAAAACACTACTGGCTGATTTTACTTATAAAATTGTTGTATTTTACAGTAAGCAAATAATATGACCATCATTTTGTTCAGGATAAAATGCAGATTAATTTGTAGAACAATGTTTTTACACAACTATTTTAACATACATAATATACCGTAAGGGGTCTTATATGTCTTTTCCCCACAATCTAAGCAGTTTTGAGCTTAGCATAACACGATTGTTTTATCTAGTACAAGAATAAAATTATTTAAGCAATATTTTCTCTAGGTTTATACACTTATATAGGTAAGATGTTTTAATGTCTATAAATAGTCGTTTACATTTTGTTTCCCAAAGGCTATAGATTTACTATTTACTGCATAAAAAAACAGATGTTGCTGCATTAGGGCTGTGCACAACATGCATCGAATCGTTCCACGCTGTATAAATTTAGCTTGAACATACACTAAACTTACACTTTGTAAAACATTTATGATTAATAAAATATACCTATTATAAAATTCAGTTTTTGTCGTTATTCTACCTTATAACAGTGAAAATATGTACCACAATAAGGAAATCAAATATGTTTCTGTTGTCCTAAACGGGCAGTGGTATAATAATTTACCACCCAATTTTTCATATACAAAGTACGAAACTAAAAAAAAATATTTTTCGGGGTATCAGTAAGCCTATACTTGTAACTTTTAAGAAAAGGAAAAAAAAATGTTATCATCCCCCAGAGTTTTGCCCTATAAAACTTTAATATGTTAAATTTTCTGTAGGCATGTAAACAATTTTATTATACAGTTAATAATTTATAGGAAACTCTGAATGTTATGCCAATTTGTATCATAATCACAGAAGCCTATTCGTTTTACTGTAATTCGTTTAGTTTTCTTCTGCCACCTAGCGGACAACGAGCAAACTAACGTGCATAAGTTAGTTTGATGAAAGTTCGATAGATGGCAGAGAAACTAATATAAAAAATTAAAATGTCAGTAGTTGTAAATGGAATAGAAACGATTTATTTTCAGCACATTTATTTTATTATAATAATATAATCTACGTGAATAGGACTCTAACCATGCACTGGTTGAATTATCTGTTAATTATATCCTAAATAGTAAAATAGTGTAGGTAGGCCTAGAGGTTTTCAGATTTTGTATACATTATTTTTATGGTTGTTTATTGATGTACATTTTTGAAAAGCGTGCGACTATGTTTTAAAAATTAACTGTTTATTTTTATTGTATACACATTTGAATTTATAATGTATTTTTTTAATAGAATGTTTTTTTTAACATATCAGAGCAGTTTTTTGTCTTATGAAAGACTTGACTTAAACAATAAACTATTTTTGGATTAGAAAAAAGGTATAGTTTGAGTTCAGGAAGTTCAACTGTACACACATTTTAATATTAGGGTCTATACTTGGTTTAAAATTTTGCTACGTAATACACAATACGATTAAATTTATCCTAAATGCATTAAACCTGCTCTAAAAAATGACTTATTTTGATGATAATGCCCCGGATACTAATATTGGGATGGAATGTTTTTCATTTACTGTATTATTTGTAACGTGATAAATAATTAATTATGACTACGGTTATCTGTTATAGGCCCTTAGAAAAAAAACAATTAAGTTAATTATCAGTCGATCTTTTAAAACAGCAAAATACAATTTTCTACTTGCAAGTGGCGGAGCCCGGCGTTGTATTTTAGAACTACTTGAAGACAATCAGTCACAAAACCATCCACCGCCATCTAGCTGTGAATCGTGATACTAAAATACGTATCTTGCACTTGGCGCTTCTATAAACTTTCGCTGTAACTAACTTCAAACACCATCGTGTTTACGGGGGAGGAAAATTGAATTGTTTTAATGGTGTAAACAGAGAAACTGTTAATCTCTAAATTTAGAAGATTGTCGCTGAATGGGTTTTTAGTACGGTTGCCAAGAGAGTGTCGGCAGCTGAACTGAAATAATAGGCCGTAAACTATCTAGCATCTTTACTGTTAAGTTAAAAGCATTCACATAAAGTTATCTATATAGGATGCAATAAATCAATGTTGCACTTAGCGGCCTAAGCCAAATCCATCTGTATGCTCAGATCTACATAGTCCAACGGAGCGACATCAAATGGCTCACTTATTTTTGCATTAATGGGTATTTGGGATAATGTTTCATGTTATATTTATAGTTGCAACAGAAAACTGTAAATCTGTTTTATTTGCACGTAGCAAATGGTACCGTTTAGTAGGCTAATAGGCTATCAAATTTTAATATGTTTGGGTGATATTTTTACTTTAGATGTTTTTGCAGATTTTACCATGTCAATTTTTAAAATGTAACTTTCTAACAAATTTCAAAACATCGCATCACGTAAAGCGTTAGGCCTAAGCGTTTACTAAAATAATAATTTTGTTTCAATTTAACCATATTAAACAAATGAATATTATGCCAAAATAACTAACTAATCCATTATTAAATTATCACTTTTGTCTGAGACTGTAATATGTTAAAGTGAGCTGTTGAATATTTTACAACGGAGAAGTTTAGTGTTTTCTTTTCTGAAAGTTGTTTGTCCTTTTTTAATAAACAATAAACTAAGCAACGTTTTAATTTTGTTTACCAATTCAATGTTGTGTTATTGTAAAACAAAAAAGCAAAATTGGAAAATAATTGTTGTAAACAATTTACAGTACAGTAGTTATAACAAAAATGCCTGCCGTTTTCTTAAAGACGATCCCGTTGCCAAGTTTAAATTATTTCCTCTCTCCATTTCCGACAAACGCTTTTAAGTTGTGGAACATGTCAAACTTCCCTTCTGTGTGAATATAAGTATTCTTGAGTATAAAGTCTTTATTTTGAATATTTAAGACTCTTTCCAACAACAATTTCCAACTAAGAATATTAGGGTATTTATTTTAACGGATCGTTGAAAATAAAACCAACAAGCTAAACAGGTAAAAAAAAATAACTTAAGCGTTATAGGCTTAGATATATATATATATTTAAATAATGTTATGAAATTAATAAAAATTACCTTTTGATTTTATTTCTGTCCAACTACGTTTTCCAATTTTCCAATTTCGATTGACACCCCAACAAAGACTATATCGTTATTTATTCGTGATAGGCATAGACTATTTCCTGCAGGAAAAATATAGTCCTTTAGTCTAATAGTCTTTTAAAAACTAGTATACAAATATTGTTGTTATTTTGAAACATATAGCCTACATATGTTAGTCAATTGATTTTGATTTTCGAATCCATTACAAAAACTTCGGTATACTGGAAATGGCAAAATCGGAAAACACGATTTCGTTGTTTTTGACCGCCATTTTTAATCGGTTAAAGATATGTATGTGCAAATTTCACCGTTGGTTTTCTCTTGAAATTCTACATCGAAATGATGTATCACATGACCACCTTACCATTTAAAAAATGAAGTTCATTCCAAGATGGCGGACAAAAATGTCAAACTCACCAAAAAGTGGTTCTTTTATGGTTGTGAATAACTGCTTTTATTTCTATCTCATAAGACTCGTACATTTTGAGATATTAAGCTGTTTCCAGACTTTTCAAACACCCTGTATATATATGTGTAGGCTTTTTATGTTTTCACAATCTCTAACGCCCGATTGGTTCGAAATTTGGTACACAAGTTGTTTTTCTAAGTCATTCAGACGAGTTCGTTAGCCAAAAATCAAACAACAGGAAGCAAAACTTTTTAGATTTGTTGAATGAAACGTTTTGGGGGTTTTTATCTAAACAAATACATATAGGAAATTATGCTGCACATTTTGTCTTTTTACAAGTCCTTATGATCCGACTGGTTTCTCCAAAATCGATTAGACTATAAAAGTACCCGGTTCAAATCCATGTAATGAACTTTACCGTGGGGGCAGATTCTGATGCGAGCCCATAACCGGGATGAAAACATTTCAGCTGCGAGCGCAACGAAGCAGCGTGTGAGGCGGAGTGGAGGCAAACAAACAGTTTACTAATATATTTCGTTCGTGGAGGCAGCTATTCAGCGCCTTCGTGAGTGGCTAGACCAATTTACCAAATAGTTGGTTGAAACCCTAATGCATATAGGCCTACGCGTAAACTTAATTTTGGAAATACGCTCAACTTACTTCAGCGGTTCGGCTGCACGATCGAATTATTATAATTTGGATGGAGTAGGCCTAATAAGAATGTGAATTATAAATGTTTAGTTATATGGAATAGTGCCGTGGATAGTAGAATATTTATACCGGCTAAGTCGTTAATAATGAGAAAGTCTACATTTATTTAGTTAGGCCTAATTCGTCACCCTCACCACTTTTCGTGTATTCTGAAAATATTGCCTTTAAAGTAGGTCTACTAGCCTAACAGGCGAAACTAAAACTGCGTAATTCATTACGCCTAATTCAGAACAGGCCTGTAGGCTATGGGGAAGAGTTTCATTAAAACAGCTCATACAAATTTATGATTTATTGTGTTCTACTTCTACTGTAGAATAATTCATTTAAAGTCCTACTTTCACAAACGTAGTAATTAAATATACTCCAGCAAAAGACTTATCTGTAGACTAGTGCCGACATATGGTAGACTGTTACCGGCCTTCTAGAGTGATTGGTCGGAAATACGGTAATGTGCTTTACAGTGAACCGACAGCAGTTTTTATCAAATCAATGTTCAATTTAAACCGATTTATTGATGTCGATTTTCTTTTAAAAAATTATTAAAATTCTTAGATGTTCCATGATCAGTTTCATTCAAATAATTCTCAGATGAAGATGTTTTTAAAATTAAGATAGGCTATTTGAATGTGTTTTGTACAAATTGAGTTAACATTTGAAAACAGGCCTAAATTGCAATTTTTGTAAATATTGTGTTGCATAGTAAATATTAAAAAAAACAAAAGAAACATCCACAAATCTTATTCTTTAAAATAAGGCTCACATGATGTCAATTTAAAACACGTACTAAACATTACAAAAGTTTTTATAAAATAATTCTTTTTGAGAGTGGATGCAAAATGGTGTAATTGAAGTATTTATTCCTAATTCTCTCTTGAAAAAAATAAAATAAAACTAGATTTATTTACATCCAAGCAATTTAAAAAGAAATGTCAACTATCCAGCCATCAATAACCATAGTATACTTATTTGGAAACACTCAAATTGACCAAAGAAACTACTATCTTACTTAGTAATGACGTTGAGTTACGTTAAAAACAGTAATTAAATCATTAAATCTAGTAAAGCAAATACTGTATGGCCTTTCCGAAGTTCAACTTTTTATTTGACTAAGGAAATACTATTTATGATATAAAATGTATTTTTTTAAGAGATTAGAAGCTGTAATACGTAAGTAGTTATTAATGTGTTTAAGAATTATCCACAATTCATTAATAATTCCTTTTATAAAGCCTCTACATTTAAAAGGAAATAACAAAATATCAAATTCAATGATGCAATTTATATTTGTATGTGTCGAGCGCATTGTTAAAAAGAAAGTTTTTGTATGAAGGTACGTTAAATCTGTCTGTGTTTTATAGACTAACATATTTGTGCAAGTGAAACAAAGAGAAGCCGACATGTGCGGGGACGCCAAAAAATAACATAACTAAATATCTAATATAGGAACTTACAATGGCTAAAAAGGCAAAAAATAAAAGTAAACATCACTGCCACACTTGAGGGGTTACTTTTGGGTTTCGACTCCATTAATTGGTTGTTTGAAAATCCGATAGGCTATACTTACAATGAATATTTTATGTTTGTAGTTAAGTTGGAATGCAGGTGTTTTTATTTGTTCCTGTGTATTGTATTTTATAAATGCCTGAGAGTATGCCAGTAGTATGCATGTTATTATCTAGCAATTGTGTGTATTTAGGTGGATTTTTTTATGACTTAATTCCTCTATGTATAAAACAGTATGGCAAGATATACAACCACAGGAGGAGCCGCATTAGTTTATAGTGATATGTTTAAAGTGAGAAATAAAAAACTAATTATTTTTTATTCGTTTGAGTTTTATTTTATTTTGTATTTAGAAAAGTTCTTTTTCACTAACAGCCAAATTTTGGAAGTAATGATTAAATCCCAACGGTATAATTGCATTTGATTGTAAAGAATAGGAGGAAAATAAATATTATTATTATTATTATATTACCTAATTAATATTATTATATTTACCTAAATAAGAATCAAGCATTGTATTTATAATAGGTTATCTTTTATAGCAACACGGTAATATAATAAACTCAAAGTAAGATTTAATTAACAAGTTGATAAATCGTAAATTCTTAAAGAACTAACCTATTGCCAACTTACAATAAAAGCTTAACAGTCATCCATAAATGAACCCCGACAAGGAAATCGTGTCAAATTGGCTCCAGCAATTTATATTCTACTGTAATCATCTAACGGTTCGTTATATTTCCCTAATTTTCTAGGAGTCCGTGTGTATTCTTCCATTCGGTCACGACTTGGAATTTGCTCGGTCATTGATATGAAAGGACTTGCTAAGGTAGAATGTCGTGCAGCCTACTTTGCTTACCGGTCTGCCTTTGTACATTATCTAGCAATGAATTATAACAACTTATCAATTGGTCAATCGGATCACATAGTGTTTAAAGACTTGTATCTTGGTAACCTTGGTAATATAGTTTTGAATAGACACATACAATATATTTACCTGTATTTAGATTTTCCTATATCGTTACTGTCGTAAATATGAGTTCAGTTAGTTGCGTATTATTATTATCATCTACTATTCCAATTAAATAAATCCTGATGGTTGAAATAAATTTTGGAAATCGTTTTGTTCGGTTTATTTGAGATCAAACGGAAGTATCCTAGGTTTGCACCATCCCCCGCTACAAGTTTCGGAAAGTCCAAAAAACACCAAATTTTTTACTACTAATGTATGCATCCCACAGAAAAATGTACCCTTTTATAAACTAAAGAGCACTAAATTCTGTTTTGATTGACTAGCCAGTTTAATTCCTTCTGGCAGTATGGTCGAAATCAATGATATAAAATTAAGATTTTAACCAACTTCCCCGAAAAAATCAATATAGTGATTTTTAAAAGTCCGCACTGTGAAAACGGCTGTTCGAATTGAAATGATGTAGGTTTACACTGAAAGTTATAAAGCATTAAACTCTGCGTTCAGCAAGCACATACAGTTTCAAATTCTGCCAAGAATACAAATATAAAATCAAATTTTCTATTTTCTGTTATACTCCTTGCAGTCAGCAAGAAGGTACCTGAGAGTCACAAATCTACACACCCACTAAATAACTTTAGAAAGTGATATTCTTAATTAAAATCTCATCAGTAAAATTGATATTAATAATTTTTTACAAGTAAGAACAATTATTATTCTAAACTAAAGATATATTTAAATGTTTTCTGTGAAATAACGAATGTATAAATTTGGGCATTTTTTTTTATGTATAAAAAAATTCACTGCATTCAAAATTAATAATAAGAAATATATATACAATTAAGTTAAAAATGTGTATCATTAATAAAGTTTTTGGCACTTAGACGTGGATGGTCCGAGTATTTAGTGTTTATCCGAGTCGGCGCGGAACACGGCATCGCACACATAGTCATAAGACATCATAAACACGAGATTTATGGAAAGGTTCGCTGGATGTTAAGTTTTACATAAATTTATTGTTGACTTATTAGGTACTGAAGAATTGGGAAATTGTAACTATAACTTGTCATTTACTCGTTTATACGCACAATAAGTCTCAATAACAAACATATGTTCATCCTTGGAAAAATAAATAGTTGAAAATATACAGAGACACATGAATACTGGAATAGCTCTAGTGCATTACAATAACACATTATGACAAGTCAACAATGAGTACAGATTTGCCAACTGATATTTGGGGAAGACAAATTTACCTTTGCTGAACCTTATACCTTCTTAAACTTTGGGTTGCATCTTTTTTGAAACACCCGTTAGTATACGGAAGTTGAATAATATGAAAATTAAAAAAAAACAATGTACAAACAATTTTTTACTTTTAATAATGAATAACGGAAAACAATTTTATAACGAAAAGAGCATACAATATTTTAAAAGAAAAGAGCATACAATATTTTAAAAGGATAATTGAACTCCGTAAAAAGGTATTTTTTTTATCAGAGATTAGTCGTAATATGTGATGGCTATAAAATACCCTTTTATTGGATTATGGAAATAAAAGTGTGTATGAGTGCCTATGAATTGGGGAAGGTATGTGATTCTCAAATTATAAATGTAAACTGTAAATCTCGTTTGATTTTTCAAGAAAAACTTATTTTGTTTTAGGTAGCTGATATAATAGAGTTTATAGACATTTAATAAACTATGATTTATAGATAACCAATTGTCTGAAGAGTAAACATTTGTTTAACCAAAATAGGACTGATTTGTCAAGATACAATTTTTCTTTAAAAGTAAAATGTGCAATTTACAAAAATTGAAACTCTTACAGATTTAAGTAGGAAAAATTATCGCTAAATCTCCTAGTTAGCGAATTTCCACAGGAAAGATGAGCTATTGCAGTGATACGACTCTTATGGCGAGACAAAGGATCAGGAGTAATCAATGAGCACCAATCATAGTCCCCAGAACACGTTTTGGAGTTCATTAAAAATTTTCTATATTTGTGTTCGCACTCTAACGGCCACATTTTACGTTCGATTTGGTTCAAATTTGGTTTTCTAAGTGACTCGGACGAGTTGGTTACTAGGACGAACATTTCATCAAGTTGCGACAAGGAATGTTTGACAAAATTGATTGAAAATGGACATTGGCAAGACATCAGTCAGTATATTCAATCAACTATGTTTATGTTTTACGGCAAACATAATGATATTTTCCCTTTTCATTGCAAGAATAAAGTTCAATATTTGTTGAGTAATATGTCCTTGTTTTGAGGTTATGGATCTACGGTGACAGCAGTATAGGCGTTTTGGTAACAAGTCTGTACTAATAATCATATGATTATCAATTCGAATTTTTCCGCGTAGAAAGTATGGTGGTCAAGTAGTAAATGAACAACAACTATGAGGTAATTGCATTATCGAAAAATCGGTTGGTGATTCGTTTGTTTAAACGGCATTTCAGTTTTTCTCTTTATCTTATCTTGCTGTTATTTGCGATCGTTTATTTGTGTGTTTATTTCCAGTACACATTCTAAAGTTCAAATTTGGGCAAACAATTATTGATAGGTGTTAAACCATCTTGTACATTGTACACTGTACAATATTGTAAAGCATTCGTACTTGTTCGAAGAAAAACTTTTCGTTGACAGTTTTAGAATCTGTAAATATCACACTGAATGAATTGTGTTAAATCTTAATGACTTTAAGTTAGATACCGTGCACAGTGATAAAGAGTTAAAAATTCAATAGCAAATTTTAAAATAGTGTTCCTCGAATCTGTAAATTGAATCGATTATTTAATAAATACAATCGAGGAGAATAAAGGATTAAATAAACTTCATAGAAAATGTATGTAAAAAAATTGCACAAGTTTTAAGTTTTATTCAGGCAATATAACATAAACAAATAGAATATAAATAAACGATGGCTCGTATACTAAATGAAGGTTACTTCTTAAATATATCTTCTGCTGGTTTGAATTACGTATACGAATAATACATAAAGTGTATTGAAACACTTAACAAAATATCAAATCTTCTTTCTAAATATATAAGTTATAACAATTACATTTTTATCACAAAATTACAAAAGAAATAAACTTAAGGAACGCACAATGTTTAAATGTTTAATTAAATACAATAAAATATAGTAGGCCCTATTCAATAAAAAAGAATGTATTAATTATAACAAATCAATTATAAATTTAAACACGACTAATTATGGATCATTTTGATGGGTTTCATAGACCATAGAATTCATAAGACTGAATATATTATCATTAAAACCCTGGTAATAATTGAAGCTCTGCCATCAATCAAATAAATACATTTTAAACAGTTTTACTAGAAATTCTTCTTCTGTAAATTATAAATAATAATTATTAAATGAAAACAAAACGGTACTACAACAGTTTGGTTTGATTTTAAGTTTCATGGGAAAGTCAAACTTTCACTTCATTACCTCAAAATCGTAACTGTGCATTGTAAACTTTTAAAATTCAACTATGAAAAGTTATATCATATACATAAAATTATTAATACAAATCCCTTGTAATTTAAGTAATTTTAACTTAATATAACAGGGTTATTTAACATTGTAGATTCCATTATGTGCCTTCCATTCTCTCTTTATAAAAACATAATTTCTTTTATAAGTTCAGCAGAAGACAAAAGTTGAAAGAACTACAAGTATTGTTAAATGGGAAATGCATTACGAATCATTTTCGGAAATCTATATATTTTTCATCAATTGGTTATTTTTTTAATAATTAGAAATAGATGACTCAAGCCGTCATATTGGTTTTAAGACTGAGACACATCTGTTTTATTATTGGTAAAGATTAGTCTTGCAGAGTAAAGTTCTAAGGTTTGATCATATATACTAATAAACATAATTACTAAAAATATAAATGCTGTAATTTTTACAAAGAATGTCAATACAATGAGGCAAACGAGTGTTTTACAGTTTGGAACTACTTTCTCCGATTGGTTCCCCAAATTACGTTCAGAAAAGCTCTGTTAGTCGAGTAGTTATACTGTACTAAGAATAAAACAAGAATAGAAATGTTTGAGCTGTTGCTACATTGGTCTACGTCATTCAAGGTCCAATCAACGCAGGCAGTTGTCACAGTAAAGCTGGACTTTTTTTAAGGTACACTTGCATGGATTAATTTGATATTTTTTGTCAGAATAATCAATAATAATAAAATTAAAAATATAGTGCATCATTAATAAATGATAACTTCAAACAGACAAATTAATTTGATAGTCCTTGAATGGCACAACTTGGCAATTCCATCCCACCACTACCTACCTCTAAAACCTATTCCTGTTAAATTTTTATTAGAATAAATATATCAAATTTTCTGCTAAAAGAGAGCCAAACATTTTAATTACACAATTTTTACTAACCGCGTACAAATTCTTCATAGATACACAAATGCACGCACTACATTTCCCATTTTATTCTATATTATTAAAAAAACATAACTGGTTAAACAACATCAACAAAATATAAGAAAAAATAACACATACAAAACTTTGACGTTTGAGATCCTAAGCTATACCTATATCTAAACATGGACTGAAATCGTACGTAATAAAAATAGATAGCACTATACATTAATTATATTACAGAAGTCTATAACTAATATGAATATCTTTTATACACTAGATTCACACTGAATTCCTGTAATCGTTAAGTCTGTTATGGTAGTCGTTATGTAAAACCACGACAGAAAGACTATGTAGCAGTCCAGATTCATGTTGTCAAAACAATGTAATTCTAATTGTACTTGGGGGATCGAACCTCTAGGCGAGAAGATAATCCGAGTTTGTTACATTAAAGTATTTTGAGAAGGCAGTTATAATTGTGAATTAGTAAACCAGTATAATTACTAGAAACTACCTTGTGCCAATATCAATACAAAATCATCAAAACGTACACACAATAATAGAAACAAATCCTCTTCGACAAATCATGGCACACGACTGTTTATCAAACTGGATCCTCCTTTTTTTGTTTCTGTAAGTTTTTTTTTATAAATCAAATAATTCTTCTTATTATTAGTTAGAATACAGTATGTGGTTAATTGAAAACAAATAGGCCTACACAATAAATGCTATAAGTAACTAAAGACTTCATAAGAATGAAATATATGTACAACAATAAAACAAAAGTACATGAGTTAAAGACAAATGGAATTAGCAAATATTTAGCAAACAAAAGTTTACAGATCAGCTTTATTTAGTACAGAATAAAACAAATTCCGGAGAAGTTGGAACACGAGGGTAAATTAAAACGAGAGTAAATTCAAAATATCAAAAATCTATTGGCTTTATAATTCTGTAAGATTAACCACTTAAAATAAATTAAATCTATTTCTCTACCGTAACGGGGTTTTCCGACTAAATTACAAGAGAACAGATCAACTAATGTTATAGAACAATCTTTACAAATCCAGCATTTAAAACATTTAAAAGTTTGTATGTTGAAATGTGTAAAATGGCAAATATTGCAAACTGACTAGTTATTAAACGAGTTATTTCGGCTTCAGCAAGTTGACTTGATTTCAGAACTTTTCAAATATTGAAGACTTGGAGGATAGAATGGTTAAAATTTAATAACCGAGTAGAACAGGTAATTTAAATATTCTGGCCCCAGTACATAATATTGAAGGGTATTATTTGTGAATATTGATAATTACTACAAAATAGGGATTGAATACACATAATTGAAAACATAACTAGATCTAGTAGCTAACTCAATTAACAGACATGAACAGTGCCACCGACAATTAATAAACATGGTGAATGTTATTTTCTTTAATGATTAGTGTTGAAATGAATGAACGGTCATTCAAACAATGGTGGACTCTGTTTGCCAAGAAGAACCAAAAAATCAAGACGTGCTAAAAAACGCAAAAAAGTGCACACTCGATGTAAAAAAATGCGAGGACTTGATAAATAGTCGCTGAAGGTAAACGTAATAATATCCCAGACATCAGTCAGGTAGTACCCAAAATTGGTTAACAGAATAGTAAATAGAGTTTTCTGAAGTTGATAGGTGCGTGAGAGTGAAAAGAGAGAGTCAAGCAGAATTCTGGGCTGGAAGAAGATAAAACTATCAAGTATAACATGGTAAGGTAGAGATGGAACGACGTGAAAATGTAACAGTCAAAACTCATAATAGAATTTAAAATATACCTGTCAAGTTGAATTTAAAAGATTCAAGATTTATAAGATTTCAACAAAATCATTGGGAAGTGGAGATATCTAAAAAAAAAGGAAGTTAGAAGTCAAAACATTAAAATAACAAAGGGACGGCTTTAAGGGTCTGCTCCAGTAAAAATAAAATGATTTTTATCCCACAAGAGCAATGTTAAATTTCATACCATTTATTTCGTTTACTTTTTATCATAAAATTGTTTGCAAGGTCTCATTTTAAGCACAGTCACAATAAGCATCCTTCTTGCAATTTACATTTTTTTAAATTTCTTTCATTTGTCAAGTAACTGACATTTTGTAAGTCTAAAGTTTGATTTTTTTCCTAACACAATAAAAAATTAATAATGAAAAATAATTTGCAAGCAGGATCTGAAATTTTATAAAGAATATTCAGTTTTTTTTTCAACACGCAATTACAAAAGATAGACTTATAAAATGGTTCGAAATGAGTCAATGTCAAAGCGTTCAGCTGCAAGAAATTGCACTGCTTAGATAGGGATACAGTGATACCGGAAGTGCGTTTCCTGTTGCTTTCTCGTTTACTGGAGCAGACCCTTAAGGTGCAAAAGATGACAAGTGAAGAAAGTTAGGGCATGTGAAAAGCAGCAGGGCAAAAGTAGGCTAAATGATCAAATCTTCTTAAAGATACAAATACGAGAGTTACTGCCTAGCACGTGAAAATGGTGCACTCGAAGAATGACAGGATGAGAATGCAAATATGGAAGAGTTTTGCGTATAACAATAGGCCTAATATAAATTCATAAAACTAAATCGCAAGGACAAGGTCAAACGGATTTCTAAACACATTTATGGAAATCTTACATTTTTATGTTGGAAATATAAAACGTGTCTTAATGAGAAGAACGATAAACAAAATACAATTATTCTGGAAGAGTCTGAGTTCTTTAAAAGGCAAAATATGTGTATCGAGTGCATATTGTGTTGGCCTAAGTACAGCTATCTGATATACCTAACTGTTACGTTCAAACAAAAGTTTTGCCTTTGGTAATACTGGAAATATAAGATAAGTAATTCTGAATCGTAAAACATTGTTTTAAGTTATGTTAAACATGGAGGAACCAGTGTCGAAATTTTAATCGGTTAAAAACAGATGAAAGATTTTGGTTGAAAGAATACATTTTGTATACTATACATTATAAATACAATATGTTCGGCAACACTCTGACGCGTAGAGAGATGGTTGCTAGGTTAGGGGTTGACTTGAGGTGTTAGTTAGCTGGGAGTATGAGGAGGAGGTGGTGGAATCTGTGGACTCGGTAGTTGAGGAGGGACCGGAGGAGGTGGCGGTGGCGTCAGACTAGGGGATGTGGGCACGGGTGGCTTGGAGTCGGCTTCGCTGAAACAACTCTCGGATCCATCCATGGACGAATGTTCTTCCCCTTCACCTTCACCACTGCTTCCTCCAGACTTCTTTCCACTTCCAACGCTGCTTTCTGACTTTACTCCTGTCGGCTGTATGGTGGTCTTGTGCTCCGCAGCTTCGGCGTTGCTGATATTATCGTGTTTCTTCCATTTTGTTCTTCGATTTTGGAACCAGATCTTCACCTGCAATAAAAAAGTATAACGTTAGCCAAGTATTAAATAAAATACACAGAACAATCCATTAGTGTGACCTTTTCATCAGAGTAAATTGCAAATTAATTTCAACTTCCTAAACCATTAACAAACAGTAAAGTTTAAATAAAATATGACATCGATAGTAAAATACAATAGTTTTATTGCAAAGTAAACAGACGTTTGATATAAATTAATCCGTTTACTTTATCCGATATGCCTTTGACATTTCTGAAAGAAGCGTGTTCAATACGAAACAAAACGAATTGGTTTGTGTGCCTACGGGAGGAGGGAGGGCGGGGGAGAGAGACAAACGATCAGACGCGGTGTTTATACCCAGTTAATAGCCCACAGATTACTGTCGGTTGTTTATTGATCTTCGAACAGCAGTTTGGATGCGCGCGCACGCCTCTATTAGTCTTTCTCTAGAATACTGGGATTTATTGCGTTTTAATCGCCTCTGCTCTGCCCCGTTCTCCGCTCCGCCAACCAATTTGACGCATTTCATAAATTATGTTTCATTAACTTGCCCTTTTTGCACAGGTGCCGTTTTATATTGTACAGGTCTAAAATACGCAATGAAAATTTATGCATAATTACAGAATTTGTTTTTATGAGTAAATCAGTCTTAATTTTAAACTATTTAATAACTTTTTGCTTTTAAAAAGATCAACACAGTAGAAAGAAGCTACTGTCTAAAAATACACATTCATTGTCGTAAATTTGTAGGTCATAATTATGTATAGATGTTTTGGGAAAGCGACAAACTTATTTAAAATTTCAAAAACAGCAATCTAATACTATTCCAGAGGCTTGCATTAAATAAAGTAATTAAATGCTAAAATAATAAAAGTCAAGAGTGAAACAAATTCGAATGGTAAATGTTACCACAGATCATATATACGGAGAACCCACTGACGTGCTAAAAGGACAACATTATACGCAGACAACCGTTTCCTACAAGTGAGAAGTGTTGCCAATTCAACGGGAAAATGGGGACGTCAGCTTAATAGCCGACGTAGTCTTTTTTTATTAAAGTTAGGCGTAGATATCTGTGTTACAAATCACATCTTTCATCAACGAATATACTTTTTCGTCGCGCTTGATAATTATTAATTTAATCTCAGTTTTAGTAGACCTTTTTAATTTATTAAAAAAATTGTTATGGAGTACACTGTCATATTTTCACCAACTTGTACATTCTAGAGTTTTTAAGTTTATTTTATTTTATTTTAGACCTCTGGCACCTAACACAATGAGCTTAGAACAAATGTTTGTTCACTCGTTTAAAAAAAAATAATAATAAATAAATAAATAATAAAACAATATCAACTGAAAATTCAATATCTATAAGATTTCTCCATTACTAACAATATCTACACAAAGTATTAAGGCATGGTTACACAATACGAGTTGCTGAACTGGCAGTGTACAGCTGCTGTACCTGTGTACTCGCATTACAGTAGCTCGACTCGCCTCGCTTGGTCACACAAGTGCGAGCTGCTGGCGTGAAAGTAGAAAGCTACTGCACGTGTGTACTTGTATCTTTTCAGAAGCGGTCTCGAGCAATGTTGTCGCAAAATACACGACTGATCATACCGTAATAAAATACTTCGAGCTAAAAGAGCTGTACAAAAAAGGAAATAAACAGTACTTCCTTTACTTTGCCAGGAATTGGCTGCAAAGGAAAGGGGCAACACATACCCCCCCAAACTATAGTTGTATAAGAACTATATAATGAAGATATCTGAGAATATAAAACAGTAATGAGGGTGACATCTGCACAATTGGAAATACTCTTAATTTTAAATATATAAGGTCCCTGGCTTACGAGGTACCCTAATACAGTGCAAGTTAACATACGAGTAGTATGCAAGCTGTAACGTGGAAGGGGAAAGCGAGAGGCGATTTAAAACAAAAAATGTTGTAGTAACTCAGATACGAGGTTCTGACTGGCTCGCACATGACGGTAACTCGTATGATGCGGTCACACGTAGCGAGCACTGCAGCAGTAACTCACTAGGCCAGCTCGGATACTAGCTCGCACCAGGCCATTAGCTCTCGATGTCAAAGAGCTTCTGAGAAAAGCAAAAGTCTCCATTGGCCATAAACATGAAGAACCCAGTTTAATTGTGAAAACAGATTATTCTGCCGTACTAGTTGTGTTGATTACCAGCTCGGATACTAGCTCGCGCCAGGCCATTAGCTCTCGATGTCAAAGAGCTTCTGAGAAAAGCAAAAGTCTCCATTGGCCATAAACATGAAGAAACCAGTTTAATTGTGAAAACAGATTATTCTGTCATACTAGTTGTGTTGATTATTTAAAGCGAAATTTCTTTCCACTGCTCGTTGCGAGTTCCGCGAATGCCCGCGTATCATCATTAAACATAAACAATTCAATGGGCGCGTTAATAAATCAGCTGTTATCAATTAATCAACTAATTAATTCCCTAGGGCACTTAACTCTCAGCTGTTATTATAATTTTTTATCGCTATTTTTCATTTTCCACTCTCGTATATAAATGGGCTATGTAATTACCCTCATGCATTCATTTCCGGAAGTTTCCCCCTCTAAGTTTGGTTTGGCGTACATCCGCACCTATATAAATTGCAACGTGCCTCCCCCCCCCCCTCATATATATTATTCCCCTTAGCTCTCTAAAGCAGAGATTCCTCTCAGCGAAGATAAAATAAAACACAATATAAATCGTTTTCACTATATCCCTATAAGTTATATTTTGTATATATTGATTGTTATATTTAATTAATTTAATCGAACATATCTCAATACGCACATTGCTAAACATACTCTTGCTAGTATGCCTAAATTGTAAAAATTAATGTTAAATATTTTTATTGATTGCATTTAGGTAAGGAAAAGTGTCTAAATGGGATTAAAATCTACGTATATTTATTGTAAATAAGAAAATTAACGTGTAAGAATAATTTCAATCATACAGCAATTGTTTATACTGTGATGAACATGAACTTGCATTTTAAAAAAGATTGTCTTTAAAACATAATATTAAAGTCATATTTTATTTATTCCTTTTACTTTCTCACTATACTATAGGCTAGTATAAAAAAATTATAGTGATCGCAAAAAAATCGATGCTGAAATTTTTGAGGAAATATCCGTTTTGGGACCCCCTAAGTTCAAAA
>JAGFPH010001005.1:243304-257343 GCA_018207615.1 Philaenus spumarius | reverse complement strand
TGAAATTTTTGAGGAAATATCCGTTTTGGGACCCCCTAAGTTCAAAAAAGTGGTTTTACAAAATGTCTGTCTGTATGTATACAATGCTAGAGATAAAACAATTCTATCGATTTCGAACAAATTTGCACCAAACATGTTAATTAAGCCTGTATAGATGCACGAAAAAAGGTTTTGAATATTTTTGAAAAACAACCCCCTTTTTAAACCCTCCACAAAATCAGTTATTATTTTTTTTATAAAAAATGCTCTAACGATTTTGATAAAATTTGGCTTATTTGTAGCCCTTAATGTACACTACCATATGCAAAAAAAAACGCATCTTTCTAAAAATTATTATTCAGCAAATAATAATATAATAATATTTATTAGTTACTCTCCTACTTTAATGTATCCTCTCTCCTACTTTAACACAATTATGAAGTCACAGTGAATCAGTTTAATAATTTAAATATGTTTGTGGGAAAGTATGTGCCAGATTCCGTTTATTTTTAAAGAGATAGAAGCAATATGCATAATTTAAAAATATAGCACACATTTTTCAACCACACAAAAATAAAGTAATTTTAAACAAATGTTTAAACAGAATAGTATCAATAACAATATGGTTATGTTTTCTTAAAATCATTCAATTGAAATACTTAATCATGGTCAAATATTTAACGCAAAAATATTAGAAAAGGTAGGAATATCATACACGCACGAATAATAATAATAATAATATTTTGTTTAATGGAGACTTGTAATGTAATTTTATTTTTACAAGAACTTTACATTTACGCTAACGAGTTTTATTTTAAATAATTCTAGAAAGAGCATATAGTAAAAAGCTATGTAATTATTACATGTAATTGCTTAGTAAATTCATGATAACAGGTAATCATGATGTAACATGATTGTATTAATCTTACTAATTTATTTCTGTAACTTATAAAAAGAAAAAAAACCCATTTTAATCCCATTTATGTCTCAATGTGATTAACAAATAATGAATACAATTTGAATCCCAAAAAAATGTGTTGTAATTTTGGTATGCTTTACCAAGAATTTCTTGGAAAAATATCACTTTCACCCCATTTGGCCAGAACTGCTCGAAGTTCAAAGATAGAGCTGCCGGTAAGGTAGGCTAACCAGTAGCCTTTAAAATCCTTCTTATGACTCAATTAATCCTAAACACATTTAAGCGTGACTTCATTTTAAGAACTAGTGATTGAGATTTGCATTTTTAACTCTTTGTGATTTGAACTTATAATTTTAGTTTTGTAAAACATCATTCATTTAAATAAATTGCCCAATTTGATATTTTTATTAGAATGGATAGAAAATGGGGGGGGGGGGTGGAGCAGCAGCGTACAGTATCTTTCCAAAGAGCCATACATAAAAGGTGTGGAATAGTTTTAAAATGGTAAAGAAGCAAATTGATACCTTAATAAAAATTACTAAAACGTTTACTCATTATAAAACTAAATGTTTTTACAAATTTATTATACAGCAATGTTTGTAAAGGGTAGCCCTAAGGGAGCACCATATTATTAAAACCAAAGCTAAATGTATACATACAAACTTCGAACTCTCAGACTAAATTATTTGTATAATTAAATCTCGTAGATGTCTTATAATTTAAAAAGTATATTCTGCCACACTAAATGATTCATACAACAATAAAATTTAGTTAATTACATTTTACAAATCGTACGTTAATTAACGTAAATGCTAAATGCAGTCATTGTCTATCCCAGCAGAATGTAACAATAGTCGATACCAACTCAGTAAATCAAATGTTTTTTGAACTGACAATACATTCAAGCAAACTAGTTAATTAATGATGCAATGTAATACAGAGCTATCTAGCGGCCATACCCCATACTAAGCATGTTCCCTTTACGTTTTAATTGCAACTGACTGACTCAAAAGTTACCATTGATAATAATTTCATATTATAGAGAAGTTTTTGAATAATATAAAGTGTATAATGTTTTATCTCTTTGAATACATTTGCAATTAAAGGAATTACATTTATGGTTTAATAATCGGTGTCATGTTTATTAATACGATATAAAAGTATTTTTAATTAGCAATAAGGCCTACGTCGTACAATTATAATAAAGTTATTTTCTTGATAGATGATACATTAATTCATTTACAAGAATTTAATTTAAAATTCATTTAGAAAAGTATGTTTAATTACTGTTGATTTAATACGATTCCATTAATCTTGTTTGAAATGTGTTATTAATTTTTTTTTTTTTTTTTTTGTAAAGTTAAAGCAGTTTAATTCTAGGCAGCAGGGGTAGATTTAAATTATTTAAAAAAAATGTATACTCTTTAATGCAAAATACGAGTAACATCAACAAAAGACATAGATTTCCCTACAATTTTAAAAGGCACTATAAAAGAATGTAATTTTAAAATAAGGCTACCAATTTTATTCACAACTGAACAGTGTCAAAGTTTTCCTCTGTCATAATCATTTTATAAATCGTTGCTGGCATTTTGAACTTCAGATAGTCGGTAGAAACTATTAATTATCTATTTTCGCCTCATAAAGTGTATGGCTACAACAGGTCATTTTACTTGTGTAAGCGATTATTTACTAGTATTTATTATAACATGGATAAGTTCGTCAAATTAAAAAGTTGTTATAGAAATATTTACTTGATATAATATATAAAATGAAATGAGTCGATTGTTTAGTGGTTTAGAAACTTAATTAATTAACTGATTATTTTGTGTAAAGTCTTTTTAGTTTTGGCACAAATTCTAATCACTAGAAAGTTTAGAGAGTATTGTCAAAAATGGAAACAAGTAAACTTCATTAATATAATGACTAACATTATTACTACTTATTAAACTTCTAAGAGCATTAAACATTAAATATCAATGTGGTCCATAACAACTCTCGTTTATAAGAATAAACAAAGTCAGCAACATCAACAATCTACCGTAAGTGTTATGCATTTACAAATTATCAAAAGTGAACGAAACAAATAACTCTACTATGCAAAACAGTTTTCATTCAACGAATTGGACAATGGAATTGTCGGAACGCAGGCTAAATATGTTACGCAGCATTACTGTGAACTGGTGTTGCAGTAAATGACACGGTAAAGCAATCTGCTACCTAGATTACATCGCTGTGCTCACTGCACAAATCAACATCAATTACTTGCTCCATCCATTAGGCAGTGGAATGCAGCCTTCCATATATGTCCCTTATCAATTAGTGCTGGCTAACCCACTTTTGTCCTTAATATGGTTCCTAAAGTTATAACAGAGGATTCGATAAAACTGGTTTTCTAAATTGAAGCTCTTTTTGTTGGACCGGATCAGATTCGAGTTGTCGGAACAGTAGCAGGAGAACCTTAAAGGTTAATCTAAGGTATGTCTGGGATGTAGATGTAGGCTATAGGTTAATTTGAATAAACACGTAGGCTTCATTTGTTAAAAACCATTCAACTAATTATATTTCTGAATATACAATTAAAAAGGCAGTGTTATTGAATTATTTATACGTGATTACATATTTCAAGATATATTTCTCATCACATAGTGGTAACTTGTGTTTTAGCATTATATATTTTATATTTGACAGACAAAATGGGCACGAAATAAGCATTTAGGCCTATTATTTACTTAATGTAGAAGTTCTAATTGCATAAGTGATCAGTGTTCACAATGGGAAAACATTAAACTTTTTCTGTTAAACGTTTTTATTAATTTATTTTATATATTATAGTAGGTTTTTTGATTTTTGGTATCCAAGTCACTTCATAAAATGAAATAACTACAGGAAATTACTACAAGTATTTTATAATAGACGACACGATGGTGTACACCAGCCAGTTTAATCCGTTTATCGCTATAAATTATGTGTTGTGTACTCTTTGATATATATGCTTGAAAATGAGATACGGTCTCGAAACGCGTCGTGAGTAGGACAACACAACGAAATCACACGACGGACAGGGGTTTACTCGTAATTGTTCCAGTACTGGAACGAAGTTCCAGTTTTGTTCTGAAGTTAAACCAAGGAAAAAACAATATTTTGTTCTGATTGCAAGTAGGCAATGTCTACAAATACAATTTATATAAATTCTAACAAACATCTGCATCTGTATGTTCAAATCTGTTTTCACACATTCAAAACATGTTCACACATTTGTAAACTGCCTACAATTATTTATATTATTTAAATTTACTGTAAATAAAATGTTGTTCCTTTCAAACAAGTTATTGTTGAATGTTTTCCCTTATTACGTATCTGGTACGATTTTGGAAACCACCGGTACGATTTAGGAAACCGGTTTCCTAATTAGTACCGTTTGCAGAGTTCTATTGAAACTTATATGTATTTATAAATTACTGTATGTGTTTTTCAACTGAAAAATTCAGGTTACATTAATAACAAATCTCTTGATATTTTGACAAAATATGATCAAATTATTGTGAATACTTTTTTGTAGACAAAATCTTATATTAAAAGTGGTACGATATAGGCAACTCTCCCCTAATGTTGTTTGATTTGTAGACCTTCAACTGGAACACTACCAACTAGGCTAAATATCAGTGTTCTGGTCAACTGCATGTACATATCTTGCTCGATATAATACCCTAAACATGCATAATTTTATGTTTATTGCTTTAACCAATTGTAAAATGATCTCTAAGTAGGCCTACATCCTATTATTATATTTGAATATTGTAATACTGAAATTGTACCAAAATAAACAGTTCGTTCCGTAGAAGTAAGTTTATAAATTTCTAGGTAATCAAAAGTCTGTCTTCTTTTGAAATTGCATTGATCAAAGAATCACGTTTATTTAATGAATTCTGCACAATTCATGAAATGAAAGTACAAGTGCTTTATTGATGATACTCCATTAGCCATTATGCGTAAGAGAATGAAATTAAGGGAGGAATAATACTCAGGGGTTACAAAGGAAGGGGAGGTTATATGTGTTGAGTTTAGGGTGAATCAGGAATTTATTCAAAAGCAAGGGAGTGTAATACTAATAGCAAATTTTTTCTACTTTATTATTGAGTAATATTTGTCGGATGGTTTAATTTTTAGCCGGTAAATACTGTTATATTTTCATCGACATAACAATTATAGGCCTACAATTTTGATTTTGTTATACACACACTACCGATCATTATGATAAATTAAGATCAGATATTGATTGTGTAGCAAATTTGGTGTAATAACACAATAAGTTATTTTAATGCTATATCAATATTTTGCCGTTATTTCTGGGCATCTGCATTTCTGGTATTGTTATTATTTCTTTTTAATATCTTTGTTTCCAAATGCAAACTACAAAATATCAATTTCCTAATTTGCCAAACTTTATTTCTAAAAGACACTATTTAATTTAATGAAGTTACTTGAAATAAAATGTTTTTGTTGGGCATTGTTAAAGTATTTTATTTTTATTTTCGTTCGCCCCTTTTCAGTCATATAATTAGAATGTCATTTAGAATTTTAACTCGGAAGAAAATTGATTTCGGGGTTGATATAAATAATTTTTAATATCGTTAAAAAATTTTTTTTTAATAGTGAGTCGTCTTCAATCCATTACAGCAAAACAGGGAAAGGAAAGCTCATTAACGAAATATTATCGCAAAAATATAAATAACGTGCATTGCGCAACAGGTTCGCGCAGCTTTATTGCTGAATGGAGATAAACGGCTGTACGTTGCTGTCGACGCAATCTCGTAAAGATAAAAACGGCTTGAACCAAGCTCGTTTTGAGAGATAATACAACAGTAGGCTTAATGAATCCAAGGCCAGTAATTGTCCAGCTGGTCCTGACTTATCTGATGGCAGTGTCTTTAAACTAATCATTGCGCATGACTGAACCTTTTGTGTTGACTTATATTTGACGAAGGTCCACAATCATTCTGATAGATAACTTGACTTGTTTAATAAATATAACTTTGGTTGTAGTTTTCTGCAGTAGATTAGAGGCCACTATTTAAAGAAATAATATACTTATATTTTAAAAGAATATTAAAGAAATATATAGATCTTTGAGTTAACACATTCTTAAATGTTTGGCTACATTTGTTGAAGCTGTCGGTGTAAGTTCTCAACGTGGTGGTATTTCAATTAAGGGTATAAACAGTGTGTTTATTTTTTAGAACGTGATATCCTAAAAATGTTGCTGAAACACCCATTCGCATTCCTGGTTATTTTTTGTAATGTAGATAATTACAAAAAAACAAAAAAACAAAAAACAAACAGTACTTGTATACTTTACAGGGGATTATAGAATTCAAACTTTTTGTGGAAAACAGTTGAATTTTTTTAATGCTAACGCTGCTAGGCAACATTGTGTTGGGGAGCCTTTGATGTAGAGGACAGCTACGCGCGTTGTAAGTATGTTATTTATTTATGATCTGATATTCTTAGATCGACTTAACTATGAGTTTTGGATTTTACAATATGTGAATTTCTTTAATTAGGTAGATATAATGGTTCTCATTAACAAACAAATTGTAAACAAACCATTCAAGTGATAGGAATGGTCTTTGATGAAGCAATAAAACTAGGAAGCTTATTACTATACAACAGTTAACATTCTGCGGCGCAACGTGCGTGCCGCACAAAACGCACAATTCGTGACTTAGTCTCTAATTAATGCCTACAACTTGCCGCGTGGGAAAACCTTTCTTATTGAATTATTTTCACACACCACTCGGTCGTGTACAGTTCTACTTTTAACTAGAAACTGCTTTTGCCACTGTTGTAAACAACTACCGTTTCTTTAGTCACATGACTACTCAACTCTGTCTCGCGAGAATTAATAAGCAAATACGTTAAGGCTTTGCCGCACCACAACCATATCGGATCCATTTTCCAAAAGAATAATGTTAAACGTAAGCACATTTTGTATTTGTATTTATTGTGTCACATTCTAGCCGAATCTAATAGGCTTGGAGGGGTCAAATGATTTAACTTGAAAGAAGAAAGTAAATAGTAAAACATAGCTTTGCCTCCAATGGATAAAATTATTTCTGATGTACATAAAATCTACTATGAATCAATTTATCAATCAAAAATGAAACTGTGAAAACGTACAATCGCTTTGTTTTGATTTAATTCAGACTATGTTTGCTAGTTTATCCAGTTTTACAAATTTACAATAAAGTTTAATTTGATTTCCATACATTTTTTAAATAATGATCATTCTAAAGGAAAAGTTCAATAAACAAATCTGTCAAGGTTAAATATCATATTGCTTTATTTCTCGTCCATTCGACATTTATTACAAATTATTATTTCATTGTTTATTTAATTGGGTTTAACTAAACTTAGCACGTAACACTAAATTGAACTTACTTCGCAATTTTATAGCCTAAAATATGTTGTCGATCAACTAAAGATTTCAGCTTTATTCGCTTTGTAGTCCGCTTACTTTAATTCTGAATTCTGTAATGTCAGAAACCATAAAAACATTGTAATTTTTAAATGAATTATTTATAACGAATTATTAGATGTTCAGACGGCATTACTTTTCAATGAGATTCAAAAAATGACTACATACATCATTCTTAGAATGTATTAGCTAAATTTCTGGATGCGCCCTTTCGATAATTTTGACAAGTTGATCGCCCATGACAACATTAGTCAATGCATTTACAAACACTGAAACTTAATGTTTTTTCAATTTTTATAATAAATAAATAATAATTTTGAACCTCCTTTAAGAGTAGGCTCAATTGTTTTATGCATTTAAAAGTTTAACGTAAAAATAAAAAACAAATTGGGAGAGATGCAGCTCTGCCTTAAACTCCGGTTAAACAATGTCAGGTAGGCCTAAGCCTTTTGTGATACATTCACTCTATGTTAGCAAATTAGTCTGACACAGGCCTATTTAAAAAAGAACTATATTTGTAGAAAAACCAACTCATAAACCACGTGATGACTCACGTGTACGCTTTCCATAAAATCACTCTTTGAAATGTGACAAAACACTGTGAAACATCTCTAAGCAAGTTAGAACAAACCATGTTTGAGTATCAATAGACAGCATTAGGCTGTCATGCGTTTAAGAGGGATAGAGAGGGGGTGGGATAATTCACCCTTCCACTCGACAGTCAAAGGATTTATCCCCCTCACCCATTTCCACCTCTCGTTTGTTTTTGCATATCACAACCCCTCTCTAATAACGTAATGAGCCTCTTGTAGTTCTTCAACTAAATTTAATGCTAATCTTTCGCTAAAATAAATAAATAGTTTTTACCCGTTACTATTAACTCAAGTAAAATCCACCTTTTATATTGTACTCAGTTACTGTCCAATAATTGTCTAAACAAAAATTAATAATGTTAAAAAATTTTCCATCTTAGTAACAGTAACGTTAATAAGTTGATACATATTAAAATTAATTGTTATTAATTATTGCATTGTGTCCGGTGATTGGTGTCGGAAGCAAGTGGTGAACAGTTCTAAAATAAACCATTAACTTGTGCCAAAAACATATACAGTATGAACAAATAACACCTTTATAACTATAGTTGTTTGAGTCAAATTTGATAAAAGAAGTTAGTTATAGTATTGAAATTGGGAAAGTTTCATAATTTTAATAAGGAAAGACATTTACTTCTTTGTAAAGGTAACATTTTTATTAAAATTGTCATTAAAATATTTATTATGAAATCATTATTCTTATGGAATACAGTATGATTTATCCTTGAAATATATGAGTCTTCTGCCAGGAGATTTCTGTGCACAAAATAAACATTTTGACAAACAACTAAATGTTTAGGTGCACTTACTATAACGTAGTACCCCTGGGCCGGGTATTCATTTGTTACGGACTGCAGTGTTCAAACTTCAAAGTAATCAATAATTTAGTTAAAACCGCGATTCGCAGGTAATTTATTTACCTTAATAATGTTTTATTGTGTTATTTTGTATAGATAAGGAACAGTTTGCAGAAGAATGAATACTCAACAATATTACCAATACTGCCAGTAAATATCTGATGAGCGGACGCGTTCTTAGTTTTAGTGGCATATTTCAAGAAAGTTAAGTTGGACTTATTTTGTAATATACTACTCAGATTAAAATCAAAATAACCACGACTGAATTTGTATTATTGAGTGTACATGATTGTAGTTTTAAAAATAAACAAAAAATTGACTTTGCCTTTCGTACAGTTTGTCAATACATTGTTGTACTACTTAAATGGAAAATACAGTATAAAAGTTATAAACTTGACTTAAATAAGGATTAGATTTAGGATAACCAGAAAAAGTTAACGTTGACATTTTATAACGTGTTTCTTAAAATTACTCACGAAAAATATCCAAATCCGAATTTGTTAAATTGGGTTAGGGGGGATTTTAGGGACGAAGAAAGGCCTACACGAGGCAGTTAGTCAAACTTTAAACGGACCATGATCGAATGAAATTGACGAACACTGTATTGTAATATTCATGGAAAGTTAAAATAAAAAACTTTTACGCTTAGTAGATGAATTTTGGTACAGTCGAATAGGTCGTTTAAATACAATAATTAATCATGCGATTTTAATACATTTTATTTCGACACTTCAGACGCGATATATCGCGTCTAAAGTCATTAAAATTAAGTAAGTTTCCAATACATAAAATATTAATAAATAATCCTGATAGTGGCACATGAAATTTATATCACGTTTCTCAAATATACCAGAAAACGTTTATATTTCTATACCCTAATTTATTTTTTAAATTTGTATCATTCCATTAAAAATTATAAATAAAAATCATTAAAAAATACATATATGAATCACATGGATTAGTACCCAACGGGATGTGCGTGGATAAAGAGTGCGCAATATAGCTTAGAAATAATAACAATTGTTATAAAATCATGTGAATTACATTTACACAAATTTTATTGTAGGACATGCCTACCTTCATTGTTAACGAATCTATTCATATTTTCTGATAATAATTTGTACTCAAATTCATCCGTATTTAAAGATTGACGAAAATCATTTTGTTTGAATTCGCAAACAGCAAACGTTAAACGACAAGCCTATAACATGTATAATTAATTTGCGTGGTTCATTTGCGCAGTTTTGACGCAGCTCCATTACATCCACCTTGTGCATCTCATCTTCTCGCAGTTTGAAGCAACAACCGCAGTAAAGGGAGGGAGTCGAGTTGAAAGGAACAATATGTTGCTGTGGGAAACCTTCCAAAGGGTAGAGCTTCTTGCCAAATCTTTGGGGTTTTATGAAGTCAAAGAAATCGAAATCTGTAAAGTAAACGTACTGTTAATTAGTTCTAAAGGTACAGTCCTACACGCTTTGAACCAATACCGTGTTACCTTAGTAGATACGTAGGGTTGATTTATTCGAAGAATATTATGGCGTACATCAGTTGGTTTTAAGCTGCGTCGAAGCACAAAAGAGTGCCAAAGTTAATAAACCAATGTGGTACATCACCAACACACACTTAATATCAAGAGGGTGGAAAAGCTATCTAGCATATACTTTGCCCCACGAATTCAATCCTCTATATGAGCGATACCTCGACACCGAAAGTGCCTGAATGGGCCTGGAGAACACACCCGCGGGCCCGATAAAAATATCTCAAAATAGTAAGCTAAGAAATTCTTGCTGTGAAAATATCTACAAAAAGTCAGCGGGTCTGTATGATTTCCGTTTCGAATCACTAGATTAAGCTATTTTGGATATAGCAAAAAGTTGTTTTTCGTTTTAGAAGAGTAAGGTTGTTATTTGTTATAGCCTATATCCAACGTGTGATTATGTTATACAACTGGGATAGGTTATAATAGATCTAGTAGTTAGGTACTTTAGATGTAGGATACTTTGTTTTTAACGATTTAACAAACCTGATTCAGATATTACAAACAATACAAATACAATGGATGATTATGAACTAAATGTAGAAAGTTAAGTTTATTGATTTCTCCATCAAAACAATAACACAGAGTGTAAATGTTTAAGTGAAACATAAATCAATCAAATACATTAACCCTTTCACTCTAGTAAAGTGAACCAAAGCTCCATCTCTGGCCAACCTACATGAGATTATATTTAAATAACTCTAAATATTTAGCATCTGACACGCCTAACCTGATAATTTTTTTTCGCTTCAACTTTTGTCTCTAATTTAAACTAATAACAGAAGAAAAAAAAATACCACTTTAATAAATTTAAAAAAGTATTTCTCATAATAAGTTCATAACAAATATGAAAATAAAACAAAATAATTACTATACACACACACTCACATTCACAACAGCTATGTAATATTATATTATAGAAGTAATCTTTGCCATTGTGAATAATCAGAAACAATTATGTGAATATGTAATTTATTATAAAACGTTGATAATATGCTAAAAAGGAATATTATTTCTTATATACTTTTAAATTTGGTTTTGGAATAATATTGTCAATATAATTTTTACCTTTTATAATGTGTTTAGAAGACTTAAATAAAATAGTCTCATTCAGCACAAAATAATATACTCAAATATTTATTATTATAACGTAAAAAAAGACATAACAGCTGAAATTAAGATACATTGTTAAAATTAATTGGTTTTTAATAACACTAATTACAAATTAAACTCGTTAAAATTATAAATGCTTTATTTACAGAAATTAAACGGATTATTTGTTGTTTATTTTTAATTGGCGTAATTAATTAACGTAGAATATTTGACAATTACACATCATTGCGTATTAAAAGTGATAATCGTGAATTATTTGATTAAATGAGGATAGGATCAGGAGGATGCATGCAATGGATGCTAGCATATTCTTCAGATGAAAATAACTAAACAAGTTTGTATAAACATGGCACCGGAAATAAGATCTTTTTCTCCCTTTTTCCAATACAAAAATGCGAAGCTGCATTGGCGTCAGTAAATTTAAAAGGAATATATAATTTGTGAATTTAGACATAGGCTACATTTATTTGTACAATTCAAAACACATGGTATTAAAATATAATGTTGTTTGAAAATAAATATAGAATACAATAAAAAAGAAAAGCATATTTTAAAGACGTTCTACATTTTTATTTATAAATTACAAAAAAATAAAAATAGTTTTTGAAAATTATTTCATTTTGAACACATTATTGCAAAAACTACAAAAGACAAAACTTCCGTAAAATTGAATAAATGTTGGATTTAAGAAAAACGTTAAGATAAATAAACCAGATAAGTTCGCGTGCTAAGGACTAGGAGTGTTCCGAAAGCTCTACCAAAATAATATTAACATAATTGCATAAACATTTCATGTAATTTATACAATATATTACTTTAATCTTGTAAGCAATAACAAATATCATGGCTAGAATACATTCATAGTGAGGCTATTAAGTGGAAGCAACGGCGCCCAAACACAGTATTTCCCAGAATGAAAACATAATTGAAAAAAGTTGTACATTCTAAGTATATTTTCAGATGATAGTTTTTTTGAGAGTATTAAACTTAAGCCCTCCTAAATGTTAAGTTAAATATTTTTTGAATATAATCAGGTTATTATGATGTATAACTACGCCATCAAAATTTTGTTTAAATTACTTTCGCCCGTCTTGAGAAATTTGACTGTGACAAACAGAAAAACTAGCGATCGTAACGAAACTTATTATGGGACCAATAAAAACGATAATGTAAGATTGTAAGATTATATTTAAAACTATAAATTTAGTGTTCTGAAATAGCTTTCGCATAATTGCAGCAATGATTTATACTTGACACCAAAAATGGAACAAATCTTTGACTAAGAGTAGCTCGAAAAAATAACTTTTTCAAACAAGGACCGTACGAATTTTTTGTTAATATAAACTCCCTTTTAGCAGCTGTTATATAAGTTATCTACCCAAATATCCTTATTACCAATATTCTAATATCCAATATTCGTCCTTCGTCTTTCGTAGAGAGAGAGAGGAACAGTCTTAAACTGTCTTGTCATTGATCGTTCCCTCATCCCTTATCATTTATTTTCACCCTTTCCTTTACAACCCCTGTTCTAATCTCAGAGCACAAACACGATATAAAACCTTTTCTAATGAATCTTAACTACATTTACTTTTGTTTTGTAATTGTTTTCGTGATGTTTGAGAGATGTTGATTGCAAAACGTACGTCTCTTAATGAATTAAGTTTTCAGGAAGATGACACAATTTGTTCTATTGTGCGAACAAGTTACAACCGATTTGCGGTTACTAATATAACTTTAATCTCATGTCGAAATAGAGTTTATTTGAAAGTTTCTTATATTTATTGTTGCTTTTACTTCTGAAAATGTGTATTGCTATTGGTATTCAGATTTAATTTGTTTATTAATTTAATTATGTTTATAGTTATTCTGTACATTTATACTCACTTATAAATACATTCTTGTAATATATTTATACTTATAAATACTTACAGTTCAGTTGTTGTTTGCAATCCAACTTTATTTTTAAATAATGTATTGTTATTTGTAGGACGAGTGCATTTTCACATTATTTATTATTGTTTTTAGTCGATTGATTTTTTAAATTAGTTTATTTAATTTTAATTTTGACTGCAGGTCTCTGAAAACTTATTATTTTAGTTGTCTATATTTGTATGTTATTTCTTATTCAGAATGTATTATTTACTAATTTATTGTTATATTTATTAAATCTGTATATTTGTAATATTTTTAAAAATTCAAATTGTATATTTGTGATATTTTGTGAATTTTTTACTGTATTTCAGTATTACTTTCTTCTTTTATTTAAATTGTATTATATTATTAATTTATTTTTGTTTTAAACTAACTGTATTTTTGTTATAATATTTTTATATTACTAATTTACTATTTTTCAACTGTATTTTTGGTAATAACATTTTGATGCTAGTAATTTATTATTTTTTAATTGTTTTTTTATAACAGTATTTTTATATTAATAATTTATTATTTTCCAACTTTATTTGTTTAATCATATATTTATATTTCTAATTTAATATTTTCCAACAATATTTTTTAGATTAATTTATTATTGCTTTTATTGTGACTGTACTTTTTGATTAATTGA
>JAGFPH010001005.1:230534-243294 GCA_018207615.1 Philaenus spumarius | reverse complement strand
TTAATTTATTATTGCTTTTATTGTGACTGTACTTTTTGATTAATTGATTGTTGTGTGTACTGAAAAATATCCTTTTTCTATTACAGTCTACTGATGAAGCATTCCTCTTTTATACCTTTCATGATATCTTGAAAACATAACAAGAGTATAATAACTTCACTATATTGTTTGCGTTAGTAAACTTATTTTGAAATTACATTAAAATTGAAAAACTAATAAATTTGATAAAATTAAAGATTTCATAAAAATTTTTTATCATTTCAATTTAAGAGTCTAAGTATATTTATATTTGAGTTTTGAAATTCGCCTGTAATAAAATGTAGAATAAATAAATTTAAAAGTTAGTAAAACAAATAACAAAATGTATTCCACCAGTCTGTCAAAATTGGTCAAACTATTTCTTGCAGAACTACGCGGAAGCAATATGTTTAGTTCGTGTAATTAGTAATGAACGCCGTATGAGAGAGAACTGTGATTGCATGCGGCTTCTTTGTACTATTAGAGACCAAGAATACCTATGTAATACGCTTTATTCTGTAAAGCAGAGACCGTCTACCACAAAAATTTCAGATGTTGCCTACGGTTTATTCCTACTATTACATAAACGTCTATGCAAAGTACCACCGCGCATCAAGCATTAAGCACGTTTTTAATACGATAACAACTACTAAGTGTATATGATAATATGTAATATGCTAGTGTAAACGACACTTTTATCTTTATTTCAAAACAGAACGCAACGGCTTCAAATTTAAACCCAAACCGTATTATTTATCGAAGTAAAATAGTAAACTGCACTAAAATTATAATGTTTTAAAAACTAATAATATACTTTTTTGTAAATATACTAAAGATATTGCCTATTTGGTCCCTTTTTATTTTAAATGCAAAAGGAAATATTACTTGCGTGTTATCAAATTGCCTACTCAACGCCTTTAATCTAACACTAAGCCACCATATTGCTGCTTCCATCTTTCATTTTTTATATTCATCAAAAGAAACTGGATTGCAGGATTTGTGAAGAATATCAACAAAAGCAATAAAAAAAAAACTTTCGTAAAAGGAGTTAAAAGGCCGTACACGTCATTCTAGTGTATGAGTTTATATTTCATATCTACACAAGTTCTGCGCAATAATTTTGCTAAGACTAATCTATAATTATCCTGATTATAAAACTTAACACTTTGTTTTTAAAGAAAACGTGGAATTTGTATGTGTGCATAATTTATGTGTAAACTTTATAATTAATTTATTAAAATCAAAGTCGGTTTGATAATACGTTTGTTATAATTTTATAGGTTTTTAATTTGATCTTTAAACATATATTTTATCCTAGTACATGTTTTTATATAAAAATTCAAATTGTAAGAACTAAAAGTAAAAGAGTACTGGAAACTGACAGTGGTGAGGGTATTCGGGGTTGAGCGGAACCGGTCGGCTACATTGTTACCAAGTTGTTCAGTGTGCCACAGCAGCCTGACACAGGACAAACACACCCGACTGAGGAACTGGACGAGGCGCAGGGTAAATTAATTGCGATATCTGACGATGAAACTTGGCAACCCTGTTCACTCTCCGTTGAAAATTAAAGAGCTCCGATCTGATTGGACGAGTCTCCCCGAACTACTTCGTTTACCTTCGGCAACGTTAGTTCTAATAGTGTTTAATTTTTAATTCTACTGTAATCGAGAAATATTTAATTGCATTTTTCTAGGGCTTTGTTCTGTAAATAATTTGTATTGTAGTACATGTTTGCCACATTGTCAACTTTCCATTATACTCTTCAAAACCAACGAACCTAAAAAAATTCCAACTTTATAATCTATTATCAAGGCGCATTGAGTAAAAAACTTAATTTCATGGTTTTTCTGTTTTTAGTTCTTGAAGAAAAAAAAATTCCCGGACCTTTTCTTTCCCCAACCCTTTGATCCTTGGTAAGAGTCCTTCGAAAAATGCGATTTGTGTCCGGCTCTGTGAACGATCTCTAGATTGAAAACTGACAGCGTTTAATGTGTAACTCAAGTTATAAAACTATTTCTATGAAAGATTAAAACATTTTTTTCTATTTCAGTAGAACCTTAAACACTTTGATTAATGGTATAAAGAACTGATACACATTAATATTGACTGCCAATTTGTTGACGTAAAACACAAAATTACTCTAAATGTTGACACTAATTTCGGAACGCCATTGCACTGGCTATGTGATGTCGCAATTAGTATTCTAATGTTATGATCTACTTAGCCACTAATTATCCATTGTTAATTAACTCATACTGCAGCCTAATTATGCTATGTACACAATCATGTTCACTATGGCTTTCTCTTCAACTCGACATCTGGCTTGGTTACCCATTGCACATATGTAGGCCTAATTATTCGCTATTCCCATGTCAAACCTTACAATATTTACTGGAAACCACAGTGAGATATCTTTGTATGGTAATATCGTACCGAGAGAAATCTAATGTCGATACTTAATACAAAACAGGAAAAATATTATTAGCCATGTTGAATTCCGGCAATTCGTGCTGAAATAAATAACGAAATACCCACGTTTAGTCCCGCTTTATTTTATACAGTATAGTATTTGTTTTAAAGTGAGATTAAGCCAAGGAGCGTCAGTAGATAGGTTTGGATCTGCAATCTTGAAGGAAGGGTCTAGATTCCACCATAATGCATTTTCTTTATGCTAGTTAGGCCAATGAAGACCGGAGAGTAAAGCAAATTTGTTAACACTCAAAACTCAGCCTATACGGTACGCTAGTCAAAACCAATCCCAAACATCTGGACAATTTCACCGTGATTTGGTTAGGACTGTGATATATTGCTATAATGATGGTTTAGGTTTGAGTTAAAATCATGATGCATTATAATTTTGTTTACCATGATAATATTAGTACTAAATGGATTGGTATTAACCATGGTAGTCAGAGATATCGAGACATGATCTTTTGTTTTTCTCTCAGTAAAAACAACATCTTGGATGTTTCCAGACAGATATTATAAGGTTGTAATTTTTCTACTGATAATTCGGGTTTCTTTATAGAAAAAAATAAAACATAAATTGAGTTTTGCTAATGTAATTTAGATTTCCATGTATTCAACATTCAAGATTTTATACCAAATATTCATTCAATATCTACCTCCAAAGGGATTTTGTATTGTATTTACTAAATATTTAGTCAATATATTGCATGGTTATTTCTTGTTCTCATAACGATCTTTCGGGATAAAAACAGACAATTAAGTTTAATATTTTTTAAGATAAATTCATCCAATATGGTGGAAGTGCAAGAAATGGCGGAAAGTAAAAAGACAAAAACATGGTTCTACAAAGCGAAAAGGGAAGAGTACAAGTACTAGCTATAAGTTATAGCTATAGCTTATAGTATGTCATCCGTAAAAACTGTTGTGGGAGTGAGCAACACTTAAGTGACCCTCACTTAAATTTGATATATCATATGTAGCCTACTAACACAACTAAATGAACTAACAATTAATTATGAATGTAACTAAATTTATTAGACTTAAAACATGAAGAAACTATGACTAATTGATATTTATTTTGTTTGCATAATAATATATGCAATATATCAACAGCTGTTTAGTGTAAATTCTTATGGTGGCAGAGTACTTTTGCTTTATATTAGTTTTGAAACTACATAAAGATAATAAGACTAATAGCGGTAATAGTAAATTGTTAATAAACTCATAATTATTTAAGTTTGAGTCTTGCAAAAACTACTTATATCACCGAAGTACATCAGAGTCACATTAAAAGAAATTTAAACAAACTTGTAACCATTTTGTTTCAATATTGAACTTGGTTTAGTAATAACGTTTAATAATTGTAGCTAGATCAACCAATCCACTGGTAAGACAAAGAAACGTTAATTGTTTCTCATTAACATATGTGATTTTGATTAATTCCAACCATTACGGAAGGGTCCGCCCTCGATTCTGTATCTAATGGGCACTGGTGCCAGTAGCATACACTTCTTGCCAGTTTATTAAGCACATAAACAGTCAAAGAAAGATAATAGATACATAGATTAGGTGGAGAAGGTGAAGTAAGAACAAGGTATTTTAGAGAAATCGCGGATTGTTTTGTCTTCTACAAGAATAATTTTCCTTCAAATATTTTAACCACTATCTTATAAATACACATACAGCAAAATATACAATATTGTTTTTGAAGATGCTTTAATTTTGGTTATGGGTCGAATCTAGCTTTTTCGTTTACTATATTATATAAAGAGAATAATATGTTAAAGCACTTAATGTTGTTTTATACTGTTATAAACATCATATAACCAAACAACAAAAATTATAATTATCAGTTTAAACATATATAATAGGAAGTAGCATTCATTCGCATACATTACGGTTACTTTACAATCGAAAACAAGAAGCATAACAAAACTGAATAACAATAAATTACTGACAAGGCACATGATCACATCAATTTACATGATCAATTTACACGATCACTTCAGTGCTAATTTTAATTCAGTTTTTGTTCAATTTAATCTGTTTGTAAAAACCAAAACCAAAGTGCGAGTTCGATATAAGCGAAAATGGGTTACTGCCAGTCATTCTAAAAATGATACTAAAACGACATCAACGCATATAGATTTAGTCCTAATATATATTCAATATACTGTCCTAGCTATCTTTAACCATTACAAGAATACATTTTACATTTGTGGTGATAATCCCAAACAATTAGGCTTATTACTGTACAACTCATGAATGCAAAACTTATTTCTTTACAAAGGTTGGGTTACATTGCAGTTTTCCTGCTAGATCTATTGGTTCTGTATTACAGGTTTTTTTTTCAAAATGTTTGCTGAAGTAATTTTTGAAGCATTTATCACAAGATTTACATAAAACCCGGAAATAACTATTAAAAAAAAAAAAATATTCAATGATCAGTTTTATTATCAGTTAAATTAACATTTGAAAGTTGTTTATATCTGTTACAAAAAACAAATTTGGGAAGTACGAGTTTGACTTACCGCCAGCCATTTTGAAAGTTTTCAAAAATTATATGAGGTTTTCGACGCTTCAACACACAATACTCAATAAACAAACCAACCAATGTTTTTTTACAAAATTTTACTGCAGTTTTTCGAAAGTAGAAATGGCATGAGGATTTGAGAAACATTTTCGGGAATCTCTTGGAAACTATTTATTGCAAAATTATTTAAAGAAATAGTTGCAACATCCTTAATTAAAGCCATTTCAAACGATAACCCTCTGGGCAGTAAAAAAAATATTAAACATATATATTAAGTTGATTAAACATAATATGCATGGAAACGTCATAATATACAATATTTACCTTAAACTAATCTTAAATTAACAACACAAATATCTTACAATATTCATTGTCAGAAAATAAAATTTATAGACATATTTAAATCCGTATGTAAGCACTATGACGACCCGAGATGCGTGAAGATAAACACGTCATTTCGAATCGTCACAGAAAGATCCTCGGAAGGGATTTGATCCACTCGGGTTTTAGAACTATCTCTTGGACCAAGCTTTGCTGGTGTTGGACAAGGAGCAGAGTGATTTCACCGATAGTTCGGATAGGTGCTCGCCGAATTAATGCATTTAGAGATTTTATTTGGGACGCGAATAACTTCAAATTATAATCGCCAAATTAACTATACTGGGGTTACCGACCCTGACCGTTGGTGGTATATTAGCCGGAATATAGTTATGTAGAATTGACATAAGGCCGTGGTTTCCTAGACGCTTAATAGGAATCGGCTTTCGTGTAGGCCGGAATCGCAGCAGCCGTTCAGTGGTTTCCTAGACTGCGTAGAATACAACTAAATAGTTGTGCGTAAAACCATGAGTTCAACACGTAAGATATTATTAGCGGAGATGTTTGATACGCAGCGTCCCTCACACCTACTGCTCTAAAAGCAGTTGGTCAAATACGCACCTATTGCTACGCACGTATTAGATGTGCGCGCATTTGATACGCAGCCTAGGAAACAGAATATACGATATGCCATACTTTGGCTATCAACTGACCACCAGTAACCTTCAAATAGTCAGTAGTGCATACATTGTTAATTCACCAGTCATTTATTCAATGTTTTTAAACTGAAAAAAAGCACTTTTAAACACCAATGTTAACTTGCTGGTTAGAGTTGGATAAAAGTTGGTTAGAAAATTGAACTTTAGGCAGTCAGAACGAACAATTTCACATGACTCATTGATTTAATAGGTCATGATCACAGGAGGAGGAACCAGAAAGGAACGAGGCATGGTAAAAAAATTGCTAATAAATACAGTAAAATCTCATTTAGTCATCGAAAATCAAAGGTCTCGAGAAAGTCGATAATCTTAAGCAAGTCAAAAAACATCAATCACGAACGTCCCTTTGCTGACTTCGAAATTGACATATTAACCTTCAGGCAGCCGGGCTAGGAAAGACCAGTCAGTGAGAAAGAGAAGGAACCAGATTTGTTCCAAGTGCTTAGATCAGACCAGTGAAGCCCCAGATTATGTATACGACACACACGAAGAACGCCACTGTGACTGGAAACTGAAATCGAGGTCTTCCAGAACTGAGACTGATATTGATATCGTAAAAGAATTTTCAAAGTATCTGCCACAACTCCGACATTCGTTATCATCGCCAGCTTTCTCAGAGAAGAAGAAGGTGAGTATAAAACAGTTTTACACGCATACAGTTTAATTAGTGTTAATATCATATAACAAGTATTCCTCTGCACCTCGTAGAGACCAATGGCACTCGGGTTGCGTGATTTTAGTCCGTTATAACGCTGCATTCAGATTAATTAGATGTTATTACAGACAATTGTTTACAGTCGCCTGGAAGATTGTGCAATGTTGAGAGTATCATTAGTTTAGTATCTAACTCTTGTTAAATCTAATTCAAAGAAATATAAGTACATAATTATAGTATTACGTTTTCATAAAATTATGTGTTTAATAAATTTAATTGACAGTGTTGGACATTGATAACAATATCAATTATAAATAAATATGTATTCTTCCATTCTTCAGCCTTTCATCCATTTATTATTCAAAAGTGTATAATTTGACCATCTTTTTTTGTATTAATTAAAAGCGATTAATTTATAAGTCCAAGGACAGCTTAATAACTTTCAAACAACAAAAGAAAGCTATATGACGTTTTGCACTTTTTGGTTTCAGCAACCATCTAGTACCAAGAAGGAACTAAAGTCGAAGGAAATGATTTTAATAACAGACTTGCAGAGTTACATAATTTGAAACGTCGCATTTCTCAGAGAACAAAGAACAGACCTCTAAAAGTTGATTCCGACAAAATGTATGCTCTTTAAATTTACGGTGGCTAAATCGTCAAAGATTAAAAAACAGAAAAGAAAAAAACTGGAAAGTACAAGATCTATAAAAACATTAGCAAATGTAAATGTCTACCTAATACAATAAAAGTTTAAATTGTTCCAAGGTATAAAGCCATTAGGCTTTGTGATATCCGATATCCAGTGCAGTTTTTTTTTTTTTTTTGGTAATCAAAAGAAAATATTTATATTTTTCGTTATCTACAAACAAACATTTTAATCAAAGAAGTGATACAAGTTTAGATAAGTACCTTTTAAATAGAAAACATAATTTTTCGAGTTTCTTGTCTTAACGGACTGCTTTAGTGGAGGCCATCTTGGATGTTTATCCCGTATGATCACAATACGTATCCGCATAGCGTTTAAAATTTTTTTTAAATCCCTTTTATTTGTTGTGTAGTTGACATTTTTTAATTACCAAGTTTGAATTTTTTCCTTACACAATACAAAATTAATCATTAAAAGTAATTCGCAAGCAGTATCCCCTATTTTATAAATAATTGTCAGCACACAATTACAAAAGATATACTGTATTTATAAAACGGTTTTTAATGAGGCTTTTATAGGGATTTCGTGTTCTAAATACAAACACTGAATAATATATATTTAACATCAAGACCTAATAAAATATATTTGCAAACCCTGCGGTAATCTCAGCATTGCTATATAAGTTTAATGATTCGATTCTCTGAAAAAGGACTGGAATGGAATCGGCTTAGAAGCCTTAATGAAGAGACTAGCACCGATTGCGGCCTTAATTAGATAAACTAGTCCATAAAAATGTTGTGGATACCTTGTTTGCAATCTCGTAAGTTAGAACACTTCCACGTCAGGGCACAAATGGATATTTAATGACCCCAGGTCGATTTGTCGCCAAGTGGACTCAGTCATCAACTTTACTAATTTTAAAATTTTATCTGAGCGTGAAAGGGTTAGATCAAGCACAGACTAATCAACCACATTTCAAAATGTTTAAATAATTACTTATCTTTAAATTTAAACATTTGAGCAATTTTGAGTTTTTTTATTCAATAGTTTTAATGGAATTTTTCTTTGAAATTGTTAAATGGCCGCCATATTGGTATTTATTAACCAATTTTTGCAATTGAAGAGTCATTCGATTTGAAATGAAAAAGGGCTTCAAATTTAGTGTCTATTAAAATTTTGTTTTAGTAGCTGGTTTTCATGGAATTTGAATTTAAAAATTTTAAATGGCCGCCATTTTGAAATTTGATGAGTATGATCAAAGATATTTTTGGAAAATGTTTATAACTATAGAGTTAAAGTGTATACCAAGTTTCATAAAAATATCTCCAAGGGCTTTTGAGTTATTGATTTTTTTTTAAATACAAAATGGCGGATTACGGCTAAACTAAGCCAAAATCGAAAAAATGTTATTCTACATTTTCGATTTATTTTTGCATGTAGAATCTGAATCTGCATTGCCCGCTACAAAAATAACTAAACATTTTGTAAAATTAAAAAAAATGATGATTTTAGGCTAATTTTGGTTGTTGTAGACAATTACCAAGAAATTATGTTTTTAGTTTTTTGTCGATAACTCGGTTATCCTTTGACCTACTGAAACTACAAAAGAGCATTGTGTTTCTCTTTAAAAAATAAAAATATTTTGTCTCTTGTAAATTTTTTGTAAAGTTAACGGTTTTCAAGATATTTTACGTTAAAAATTTGTAACGGCCGCCATTTTGAAAATTATAAAAATAAATTCTTGGTGTTTGGTACACTTGTTAATCGTAACATATAAAATGCTTATTCCAAATTTGAACTCGATATCTTATCTACTACCAGAGTTACAGTGAATTTTTGTAAAAAAACAAAATGGCGGATTACTTCTATACTAAGCCGAAATCGGAAAATTGTTATACTACATTTTCGACTTATTTTTGCATGTAGAATCTGAATCTGCATAGCCCGCTACGCTTTACTGAATCACCCTGTATAGTTTGAATGGAAAAACTTCGTGAAACTGTGCCCTTACTGTCTGTACCTACTATCTGAATACCGTACTTAGTTTACTTAGTTTTTTTTAATTTACACTATTTACCTACCCTAGAACCTAACAAAAAAGGAGGCCATACCGAATTTAGAATTCCCACTCAATGAATATCATTGCGGTTCCGTAAATTTTGTTATTATTTTATTCATTTATAATATATAGACTATAAAAATAATGTGTTTAACGTTTGATGAATTTCGCGATTTTCGCGGTTAATCAGAGGTTTTACACAGATTTTGTTAGAATCTAACACCTATGAGATGTATATAATATAGGGACATTGATGCAGAATTTCGAGTTTGTATGTGTTTTGGATCAGGAAAAATAATGTTCCTTACTTTACACTGTTTTTCGCGGTTATATTTATAATTGACAAAAATCCATTCTTAGCACACTTACCAACCAAAGGAGACCTACTTTTAGGTCTGAGTTTCTTGTACCGGAGCGCTTTTACATTACCCCATTTAAAACTATTTAATAAATCTATATTTTGCAATTGCGAGGTGAGAAATAAAATAAACTTTCTTTATAAAATTGCAATTTACTTTTAATTATTAATTTGTATTGTATAAGGAAAAAATGTCAAACTTGGTACATAAAAAATGTCAATTACATAACAAACGGATCGGGATTAAAAAATGTAAAACGCAAATCTGTGCGTACTTTGGTGGGGGTTAAAATGAGACCTTGAAAACAATTTTATGATAAAAAATAAACAAAATAGCCCCTAAATGTTTTTAAATTTAACATTGCTCTAACGGGATAAACATCCAATATGGCCGCCGCCAATACATCAGACTCTTAAGCTTCCGACAATTTTATGACGAGTGAGAGTCGGACCTTGCAAATTTTGTCAATATAAAGGGCAGTTAAAAATAAGAAAACAAATACTGAAATTTACAATTAATTCTATAGCAAAATTTATACTTATGCATATTATTTCAAAAATAAATGTATATTGCATATGATAATATTACTCTCCTGAGAAATATTTAGTCGAAGATAGACTTTTAACATACACGGTACATATCAACTGTAGCACAAATTTATAATGAATGCTACTCAATTATCTAAGTGGATAAGCAACTATTTACTTGATTTTAATCGAGTTAATTTAATTAAATAAAGTATTAAATTCATCATATGTAATTCCAACGAATGATCAATAAGAGGAAATACCGGGAAATCAAACAAGGATAAAACACAAATCCTCTAACAATATTTTTGTTTCCAAGGAAAATGGTTTTAGAAATCAATAACTGAATAACTGTTCCCAGAAATTGTGTAACATATCTTGCATTGTTTTCTGATTTAAAACTTCTCTTAGTTTGCACAGTATTTTCGAAACGTGTTTGCAATTAATTTTTTACTGAATCATGTAGGCTAGTATTTTTAAAAGTAAGAATAATAGTTTGAGATAACAATATGTCAAAATCATCAGTTAGACAACGATAATAGGTTTTATATTTTTTTCCATAGTAAGATCAAACAAATATGAAATGAAATATATTATTAGAACTTAAAGAGTTTTCCATAGAAAGTAGTAGTCCAAATATGTAAAACAAAAATGCAGTCATTAATAAACGGGCATTCATTAATGGTAAACTAGAACACTTACAATTCAGAAAAGCCTTTGATTTTCGTTTAGTTATCACTAAACATATTAAGTAAAAATATCTTTTTTTTTAATTCCGAATAAAATAAAAAAGATTTCATAAAAAGATTAATATTTTTTTAAACTTTTAAAGATTTTAAGATCTGCATAAAGTTATTATCAAGGCGGATACAATTATTTGCAATTTTAATTGATTAAATATGTTAATCACTTAAAGAAATATTCTCATATCCCTTTTTATTTGCCTTATATATATACCAACAATTTTTAAATTACCTAATGAACCAGTTAATTAGTAACATCACACATTCACAAGAATACAATTACTTATTGTAGTAAACTTCCGAATATCTGACACACTAAGCAAAGTATTGCAACTGATCTTATTATCTAGAAAGCATGTAAAATGCTTTCAGCTGAGATGGCTCTTAATCAGCTGAGAATAAATTCTATTAATTAAGTCCTATTACTTTAATTGTTATTTACTTAACAGCTGGGCTTTCAAGCAGCAAATATGGGTTCGTTGCGTTGCAATGGAGATAAGTGTTGTAGATTATTCTGCTCTTTATACAGTTTTATACGTATATCAAGCTCACAGACACGAGGTATTCTCAAGTTGCACTACTGATGAAATCTTTACTGTGCAGAAGCAAATTTCCAATTTTGAGATGTACCCAAAACGTTCCAAATCGTTATTAACACGTAAAAAAAAACACTCTGGATATTTGTTTCCTATCAAAATATTTTCTTTATCGAATCTTGTAACTAATTATAGGATATTTCCTTGAAAATAAATCATGGGGAAATGCTTAAAACGTTAGTTAACGCTAAACTTTGACTTCGAATAAAAATACCTCACGCGAAATGTATTTGCATACATTAAAATATTCCTGATTTAGGTCTATAGTGGGTTCCTTACATCAAATTAAAAAGGCTTGGTGATTCAGGAAGAAACGGAAAAACTTTCAGGACGTGTTCTACTAGTGAAAATAAAAAAAAAACATAGGTTCAGAAATGGTTCGTTTTCCAGATATCCAGATATGAAATTAATATCTTTTGATAGTTTGTTCAAGTTATATAGTATATTTTTAAATGACGTTGCCATACAGTTTTAGAAGAGAGAAGAGTTAGTGCAACTTATTGTAAGAGTTAAAAGAATGAGCGTGCATCTCAAAACATATTATATTACATTAGAAACACTAAAACCTAGGGCTAATTCGGTTTAATACGTGTTATCTATAGTGAAGTATAAAAACCATAATTTTCCGTAACAGTTTCACAAATTTTAGAAACGCCCGTGAAAAAAAGTAAAGTAAGCAATATATCTTTTATACAAATTGATTGTCTTTCAATATTGCTAAGCTACATTATTACCGGTTAGTTTTAGTCAGTTCAATTAAAAATTCTGTTTTTACAATGTTTATTCTTAAGGGTCGGCTCTAGTTGTCGGCCATGTTGGCTGACACTCCATAAGACCAATGTTAAATTAAAATCCAAATTTGTCCTTTATTTTTGATTGGATAATTAAGAAACGATATGTCAATTTAAAGCTATGGCCAATATGCATGCAAATGGCTTTTCCAAAACTAAGAAAAAAATGTTGTTTAATATTTATTAACAATTTAAAACATTGATTTTTAATATTTTTTATGTTGTCACTATTAATTATAGCGAAAACTACCAAGCCATTCGCATGAAGAATTTTGTCCCCAAAAGTTTGGTATTTAAAAAAAACGCTATTTGAACAATTGC
>JAGFPH010001005.1:203715-220396 GCA_018207615.1 Philaenus spumarius | reverse complement strand
AAAAAAATAAACGACATAAATATTTACAGAAGTAAGTGAAGTTTATGTTCTTCGGCAAAGTCGTTCATAAATCCATACCAGAGTATCTACTTGTAATATTTATATATATTTGATATTATTAACTATGGAATTTGATAAGGAAATCATTCACAATTATATTGGAAGGACACACAATATTGATTGTAGTATTAAAGAGGTCGATTACCGACTTCGCTAGTCCTTACGGGAGTCGGAAAACTGACTTAGTCGTTAATAATAGGGAATGAAATCATTTGCCGAAGGCATCTTTGAAAAACGACAGACGGGAAAAAATATTTAACGGAAATAGTGTTAGTGCAGTTTTCACATGGGAAAAAAACAAAAAGTTCCTAGAAGAAAATTATAAGTATGGAAACATCAACTGAAGTAATAGATCTTTAATAGAGTATGACTAGAGAACTTCTAGTTATGAGAGCTAGATTCTAGCATGATTCTAGTAAGAGAGCTTGATATTATACTCTAGCTCTCATGAAAGCATTTCATTACGCACGTGGGGGGGCCTTCATGTAGGGTGTCGTACAACATTACAAGCTGCATTGCTATCCATTGCTTGATACAATACGATAGGCCTTCTATGTTATTTTAGAAATGTTTGATCTCTCATTTTAAAACTTTTGATTTTTGCTATCTGCAGATGCGTAGGCTAAACATTGTGTTTTGAAAATTTACAAAATCTGATTTTTCTCTATGTTTTAAAAATATAACGTTATTTTAATATATATTCTAATGAGGTTTTAATTTTTAGTTTATTTGTAGTAACAATCGAACTATATAAAAAGCAAAATGTAAGCTAACAATTTCAAAACCTTTTATCTTTTATCCTCATTATTTACTAAAGAAACTTTTTTTTATCGTGCTTATAAATTTGCGAATTTATAAACATAAAAACTTGGATGTTATTTAAGATAGGGCTAAAATAAAAATTCATAAAATTATCTTATATAAACCAAATAGCATACGCATCGGTAATAAAAGCGTTGCATAAGAATAATAATAGCATCGAATTTAAAAGTTGAGATAATCACGTTTTATTGATTTTTGGAACACACTATACAATATATTAAACTTTTCTTACCACCCTCTAGGTAGTTGAGATACAGAGCTTTAAAATTAGTACTAGAACATATTTCTAGTAGTATTAGTAGTTTCTGAAATATTAAACTGTTCCATAATTAATTGTGAAACACCCAGTACTATAGGTAGACTTAAATTAAAGACCTTCCATCACACTCCTTAATTGTTACAAGCAAATTAAATGATCTGAACAATAACGTTTGTCATTATGGAATACTCGGACTAAATAAATAAATATTGTATTTGTTTAGTGTTTTTTTTTGCGACTAAGTCGATCTAACATTTTTACCGCAAACATTAGCATAATTTGTTTATAACAATTCGCTGAATTAAGAAAATGGTTGTAACATTCACATTTTGAATTAAAAAAAAAAATCAATTATTTTCGTATGCTTTTGTATTGCTGTTATTTCGCCTGCTAAATAATTTTATGTCTATCTTAAAATGTTAGTCGTCATTAGGAACAAAAAAATTTTTGTTTCTTTGTTAAATTGTAGCCAACAATTTGAGCTCTTTATAAATTTAATACAGTACAAGGAATGAAACGCACAGACAATATGAATATAAATACCGAGGTAGGCTACTATAGATTTTCTTTTTATTCAACTCTAATATTCATAAAGACATAAAATTTGAATCAATACAACTCATCATTGAAGAAAGATGAATTTGTAATGAGAATCGTTTCCCACGCTTCTAACGCGAACGTTGCGTGCCAATAAGACGTATTCGCGTGTACTACCTCGGTTCTTCTGTTTACTATGACCAATTTATCACACCTGTTGGTTGACATCAATTGCAATCATTTCATAAACACAGATACTCTACTGCGGGGTGTAAAGGGAGAGAAAATACATACTAGGCATATTCTTCAAATACTACAGGATCTACTCGACATAAAACCTAGCAATATCCAAACTATAATGGGAGAAGTATATTTGTATTTGATATTTGTATCGTTCCCCTAAGGATATTTGTTTGTTTTAACAAACATAAAAGGTAAGGGGGGGACTTTTAAGACACCTGGTATAGTAGGCAGCATATATTATATTGTATAAAATTAGCCAAGACGGTGTTTATTAACATTAATCTCACGTAAAATCTTTCTTCATTAAAGAAATAAAAGAAGACAATCTATAAGTAACATACACAGTAGACAGCATATATTATACTGTATAAAATTAGCCAAGACGGTGTTTATTAACATTAATCTCACGTAAAATATTTCTTCATTAAAGAAATAAAAGAAGACAATCTATAAGTAACATACACAGTAGACAGCATATATTATACTGTATAAAATTAGCCGAGACGGTGTTTATTAACATTAATCTCACGTAAAATCTTTCTTCATTAAAGAAATAAAAGAAGACAATCTATAAGTAACATACACAGTAGACAGCATATTTATATTATACTGTATATAATTAGCTAAGAGGGTGTTTATTAATTTATAAGTAACATACACAGTAGACAACATATATTATACTGTATAAAATTAGCCGAGAGGGTGTTTATTAACATTAATCTTACGGAAAATCTGTCTTCATTAAAGAAATAAAAGAAGACAATCTATATAAGTAACATACACAGTAGACAGCAAGTCGAATTGTACATAATAAATATATTGACTAGATGTTTCTCATTGATACAAATAACATTACTTTTCTATTAATAAAACAAACACAATTTAATTTGACCAATGTTTTAATTAAATTGCTTTTAGTATATATTTATAATACTCTATGGTTTGTTAAGCTAGACATTTTGTGCAACTCCTATTTCGCCATTTATTTGGAACTGCTTTCATGATTACGAAACAATCTCAAAATAGTTTTATTGTTGAAGCGTCTGCAGTTTGTGAAGAGGTTTACAAGGCCCCAGACTAATGTCAACAGATTTGTTAGTAATTTGTTTATACAACACTAAACATCTCGCAGTTAAATTGAGTCCAGTGCAGTCAAAATTATTTGTACTTTAATTAATTATATAGTTTTGTCAATAAATTAAGACCAAAAGTAATTATAACAAGTATTTAGGAGTTATTGATATGACGTAAAGGTTTTTAATTTTGTATTTTACTTTGCTGATAACAGTTTTACAATAAAACATTTTTTTGTAGTTTATGTGATTAAATAGGCTTATGTGCAGCGAAACGACTTTTGTAAATTGCTCATTAAAATAGTTCGTAAACTAAACAAATTTATCGCTCTCTACGTTTCATTGCAGAATAATCAAGTGTGGTCGTTTTGTTAATTAGGAATGCTAGTAGTTAATGTAACAATGTGTTTAAGGCTGCAGTGAAGTAACGTTTTAGTAATCGTTCATAAAAGTGAACCTTAATCGCATTTTTCGTTCTGTAATGGTCGATTACACATAATTTAAAGCACGTTCGATTGCATACTTGGTTGACGTATTTTAAAATTAGAATATAATTTAAAATATATTATTTGTAATATTTAAAAATAAAATTTAGATTTCTTTCATCACTAAAGTAACAATGATGGATGATTTCCCCCCCAAAAAAGAACACATTCACGAATTTTATATGATCTATACCTAAAAAGGTAAAGCGGAACCTTTAGAAGAAGAGTCGTTTGTCCGTTTGACTGGCACAATTAATTAGTAGGTAGTTGAAAGCCAAAAGTTGCCGAACTTGACTTCAAGATGCATGTTATTGGCAAGACACTAGATGGAAAGCTATGGTGGAACGAGTAACATATATAGGGTTTCGTGAAGAAATAAATAGGTTTGCAACTTTAACCACGACGAATCTATTAATGCTAACGAGCAGTAAGTTTAGGAGTTAAGAGGAAAAACATTACTTATGATTAGGAAGAATAAACAAGTACAGTAATGAAATTAAGCATTCTATTAAAGCTTTAACTTTTATATAATATCTCTTTTTCTTTTTTCTGTGTCGGATTATATTTGGTGGCTCAGTTTGTTTTGTTCGAAAATAAAGGAAGTTTCCAGAACTAAAATGGAAGACTCTTAATTAATACGTAGACTTGAAAATAAAACAAAAAAGAATTGTGATACGATTTTTAACAAACTGATGAAATTTGAAGATGACATTTTCTGTGTGTGTATTTCCAAAACAATAAGTTTTAGTACAATTTTCTGCCAATCCTAACGTAACAACGACAATCCTAACATGTTACGTTAGAATTTGCAGAAAATTGTACTAAAACTTATTTCATGGATCCTAGCAGATATAAGTAAGCAGATATAATTTCCGAAACGTTTTGATTAAATGTGCCCGTTACAATGTTCAGTACTTGTTAAGACATATTAAAAGAATTGTATATGCTTTAACATACAATATAATTCCATCTCTACAAGATGTATTACAACTGCAATCAACATGCATGATTAGTCTTTTTAATTATGTTTATGAAATAATATGACTTTGATGACTCGTGTAAGGAAGGTTTTATGCTAAATTTGTTTAATTTGTTAGGCAAAAAAAATTACAATAACAATATTATATTTTAAATTTATCTTTTTCAGTAGATCAGGTAGTAATTCTAAGAAATCATAAAATTAAGTTGCTTTACTCTAGCACGTAGTTTAAGGAATAACATTATAAGAGTACACTTTCCGTAATTTTGGTAATAGCAAATCTTCATATTACATATTTCAAATTCTAAATAAAGCCCAATTAAAGTAGTTGCAAAATTATGTTACACTTTTGTAAAGTTTCATTAAAATCTATGCAGAAGTGTGGATGTTGCAACGGACACGCAGACAACCCGCCCCCTAATTTATTGTTTTAAAGGTTGTCCAATAGAGTTAAAAAAGTGTATACTTAAAAATAAAATCGAAGTACCTGAAAACCGACCGAAGATATGTTGGTCTTATTCAGACTTTAGTTAAACATAAACCTTTGAGTCAAACTTTTCTATTCAGTGTTATTTCTACATTTTTGTAAACTTTTCCTCAGTACGATCAATTTCAAAAATATATAGCCTATTTCTACAGGTTCAACACAATCATGCTTTGACATGTGGTTGTATCACTAATACAATAAGTCCCATTTCACGGAAATCAAAATTTTAAAATGTCGTCATACTGATATTTGATAGCCATCATCGCTCACTGCCCTATTAGCGAGATGAATTAGTTCAGACGTCATCTAATTCTGGATAGATTGAGTGCGAGATGCCGCCATCTTGGCTGAATGCCACAAAATTATGTTTTGACTAGACATTAACTTTGGCAGGAGGTGTTTCTTTATCCATTCTTCAATCACTCGATTAGATTAGCCCCTTGCTTTTATGATTACTGAGGAAACGATCACGTGGGTCGACGTTTTTCAATGCAAAATAACAGTATTCACGCGTTACAATTCTCACCTCCATAATAGCACCTATATACCTCTGGCTTGTTTCCTTGTTTTCTTCTATGTACGTTTTACGTCTGGTGAAGTAAAACATGTTATTAGGGCAAAAGTTCTTAGAAATCGTATAAAACTTCAACTTTTTTGTGTAGTCATTATTTGTAAATTTTCTTATGGCAATTTATTTAGACACAAATTAAAACCAAAACTCAGATTTTAATTATAAATAAATATTGATTGCGAAAAAGTACATATTTTTATTTGCCACAAATATTCGCACTATGGTTACGCCGTTTGTTGCAAATGCAAAAAAAATTGACGGCTTCTTTTTCTACAATGGATCTATTCCATAAAACCAATTATAAAAATTTACCTATGCCACTGTCAGATTTTAGTGTTACATGTTCTTTTGTAGTAGGCCTAGGTCTAAGTTCGATGATAACCCGTACATATTCCAACTCTTAGAATTAATGAATGAATGAAATTGTGCTTTTATTGTGATATACATTTACAGGATTTACCAAATAAACACCTTCTTAGGCAATGGTCTGCCGACCGTCCGCCAGGTTGGCACTAACTTAAACAATTAACAATTTTTTTTTCTTTGAAAATGTAATAAACATAAAAAATATAAACCTCTTTAAAAAAATCAAATAAAAATCCAGGTTTTTCTTTACATAGTTATCATTAATACAGCTACCTTATTCTAACATAATACATAATATTAAAATTTATTTAAGAAATCATCTTTTCTTCCCACTCATAAGGAAAAGAATATTGGAAATCATAATTAAATTCAATAGTTAAATTCGGTTATCAACGGCCATCTATAGGCCCAATCCTCTCTCAGGTATTTGGCAAGACAGCGCCAATCCTTGCCATTCAAATAGGATTCAAATTCCGCTTGACTTATTATTTCTTTAAAAAACCATTTTTTGCGAATTTGTCTAAGTATGGGACACACCGCTACAAAGTGAAAGACTGTTTCATTTTCACCTAAATTACATAAAGAACATAGATTATTTCTATCTGCCATCCAGGGTTTGTAATTTAAATTAACTACTTCCGATCTAGTTTTCATTATCCACCCTATTGTTGATTTGTCAAAGTCATCTTTAAAATATGTTTTATCTCCTAGGTCAAACTCTAGGGTACGGTATAGAGTATGGTGTGTTGCTAGCTTTGTTCTTTGTAAACAATTGTTTGTGTTATCTCTGTCTATTGCCTCTATTACCCTTCCCATCCAATCCGGCCAATGATTTACCATTTTTAAATTTGACAACAAACTAACCTGATGTTTTTATCCTAACCCTATCCACTGTTGAAACCAATAAATTTTATTTTTTATTATTTCTGTTGCCAGTATAAAAGGAAGTCTGTGTTCTGGCATTGACACGACTCTCAGAACATACTTAAAATGCATTTGCAAAGTGAATACAAATATTTTTTGGAAACCTGACTCTAAATACAACATATAATTTGGGATATTGTGAGGTAATCTTAATATATTTTTTAGAAACTCCCTCAATATATCCTCCACTGTATTCCAACTATTAGAACTCAAATATCTTACTTCGGGTTTTTAAATACACATTCCATTATACTGTATTGTTAAGCGGGGTATTTCTTTTATGAAAGGGGGTTGTTTAATGATAGCATTACTTTGCTTTAGAATGTCGGGAAATAGAGTAAGAGAAATGGTTTTAGCAACATCCTTAGAATTTATGATACATAATTTTAAGGGTATTCCTGAAAATGTTGGTAAAACATTTCTCTGCCTTTATTTTAGTAAGTACTAAAATGTTGAAAATAAACTGAAGGTGTTTGAAGTGTTCGTATACTTTATAGATAAACTATAGAATGATTTCTTTCCACGCTGTTATCTTATTATTTTTCCATCAGTTCACACTTTCAGTAGGCTAAGTCAGTGAACTAGAACGTCCACCTTTAGAGTAACAAAATGTCTACTTATGAAAGACAACGACCTCGTACTGCTGCATCTATTAAACGATTTTGACGTCCCTCGCGGTCCTGAGCCAAACAAACATACCACTAACATCACACACATTAAAACCTTTACTTACATTTTCACCTTCTCTTAGGATTTTCTAGTACAGCAAAGACAAAATAAAGAAGAAAAAACTTTGTAGATGTTTTATTGTTTAAATTATATGTTATTTTTGGTTCTGTCTTATTATCTACTTGCTGTGCACCTACTTGCTAAGGCCTATGTTTTTTTTGCTTTGTTCGCGATTTTCGCGGTTACGTATGGATTATTGTCAAAAACATTTGCCTACCATAGTACCTAACACCCACGAGGAACATATATACCGAATTACCATAAATACTGTGTTTTGGTATGGAACAAAGTTAATTAATTTGAATTGTTCCATATTATAGCAATTAGACATGCATTCTTTCTTAGCGTCAATTTAACACTAAACGACGTCAAGACATTCCCACCAAATTTCAGGTCTATTTTCATTGTGGATTCGTATATTTCGCGATAATTTAGTTTATTTACAGTATATGTACAGATACATGAAATATTATTTATACTTTAAGTATAGTAAAACCTAAGAGTTTGTAGGTGTTTTGGATTGGAAAAAATAATGTTTTTACTTTCCGCGTCTAGGTAAGAGATTGGAAAAAACTCTTTTCTTAGCAAGTACACTCAGATTTCTTTTCTTAGATTTCAGGTCTGTACACTTTAGTCAGGTAATCAGATCACCCAAAAATGTTATAGATCATATTTTAATCTTAGAGTTAACATTGTCTCAAGTTGTCTGTTGCTTAATTTAAGTTTTTTGTATTAGTTGTTAATTTATTATGTTAGTGTTCGGCAGAAAAACATAATTTAATTTCATAGTATGGTATAGGTTTAACTAGTGTAAGGTATAGGTTTAATTAGTCGATCAGGCTTTTGAAAAGCGAAAGACAACGTGAAACGACACTTCCTAAAGGTAAGGGAAAGACAAAGAAAAATTTTTGCGTTTTGTACCTTTGATTGTTTGTATTATTATTTCAGTTAAGTACAACCGTGTTTTAAACTTAGGCTTAACACAGTGGCGAAAAAGAAACTCCCACTTCTGTGAATTATAATTTCAGACATTATATTGACGCCTATTTAATATAGAAGTACGTCCTTTTTCAAGTTTTTTTTTAATAGGGGTGAAATAAGAACACATTACTCTACAAAATGTTTAACATACACATGGGGCGGTCTTTATTTTTAGATAAAAGTGCAGCAGTAATATTTTAAAATTTAACATTACCTTTAGAAGACGATTAAAAAATAAGGCCTAATCTCTGATGGCAGTATTGGTTACAATTTATTAGTTAAATATGTTAACCTACTTTACAACTTACAGATGATGCCTATTTGTCAGGCATTAGCATATCTAAAAGTTAATATTTTTTAATTTGAAGTTAACATAGTTAACCAGTCCAGTAAGGCAATCAATAAGTTAACAATGTTTAAAATCACGACAAAATAATTCTTAACCAAAAATATATATTATGTATAACTTGTTTACCCTACTTAAAACTACATGCATATGCTTGTATATAAAACAAGATATAAAACCCCCGCGGCAGCACTTGGCATACATAATTCACTTGGCAGAAATGTTTTAATTATTTTGGCTTTTGTTACACGGCAAACAAACTTAAATTAAACTCCAAGCTCAACTTGTTTGAAAACATTCCAAGCATTTAAACTGATGCAGGATGCGGCTACAGGTTGCTAGTAACTCTACGGTTGCCATGGCAACAAACCCTTCCTTTAAAACAAATAAAACGCTAACACTAATAAATACCAGTTAATTTAACTTCTATTCGTATTAAAATAACCGTGCTTTCGTTTTTCATTCTTTCGCAACTTTATAAAAGAGGTAAGCTACGTTAATGGCATAAAGGGGAGGGTTATTGCTGATAGCGGGGAAGAAAAATGGAAGTATGTAAGAGATATTGTAACTTAATATAATATTGTTTTTTGTAATATTACATTATTTAATAGAGAAAAACAGATAGGTCAAAGTGCTAGTTGTAATAGTGATTGTAATTAATTTTAAAACTGTAATGGCAAAGACAATTTGACTTGATATGTGAAAAACTGAAATTTATCGAGAGTAAAAATTGCTTTATAATTAATTGTAAAGATAGTTTTATTAAATTTACATTTGAAATTTTAATTATTTTAGTATAACAAAAATTCTGACAAATATGTATTATGTAATGTTTAGAAATAATAAACAAAAATAAAATTGAAAATTAACTTATATGTTGTAATTTTAGAGAAAATGACAACTACGTTACAACTTTCTCTATCAACCAAATTTACCTTTAATAGAATAACCATCATCCGCCAACATTACTTTGACATTCAAAAGAGATAAAGTTTGAATCTTCAAATATGTGATAAATTATTGTTAAAAATAACCTAACAAAATAAAACTAACAACTAGGAAATAGGGTAAGAGCCCTATATAAGAATTTAAGTACCAATTTGTCGTAATGTTATAGGCCTACATTGTAATTCAATATTTTAATAATCCAAACCAGAGCACGTTCTGTTAATATGTTAATAGAAACAAAAATGATTTGCTAATATAATTCTTACCTATTTTCATATAATCATAATTTCTTCATAAGTTTGCTTCATTTAAAGTTAGGCCAATAGGTTAGAAACATTTTTTGATAAGGGAGACTTGGTATTTTACAGTTTTTCTTATGCTCATTAGGTCTTGTTAGGTTTTTAAACTAGAACATATATGAAGAAATGTTTCCTTAGAGGAGATAAATTAAATTGTGCAACTAGACAAGTTATTTTATCCTTGTAAATTCTTACAAACTTCTAAAATACTCTTTTTTTAAATCTAAACTTCCGCATTGGTGCACCGTCCTTTCTGGTGCAGAAAGGAAATCTTCAACAGTGCCAGTACTCTTCAAAATATAATTACAATATAGCGTATTCTTACAGGTTATGAAACTTGTTAAGGGATGACACTGCGAGCTTAGATCAGGAGTTTGTTTTCTTACTTCTTGTGAAGCTTTTTAACAGTAGTTTTTGAATACTATTTATTGTTTGTTTGGTCACAGAACCTCTTTACAGCCCTGTATTTTGTCGTATTGTGAGTTTGTTAAGTTTGATTAGTTCAACTTTATTATAATTAGTTTTAATGTTCAGTGTTAGGGAGGTGTTAATTTGATTGTTATAATTTTAAACCATATAACAAAATGTGATTTAGTTTTTAAGTATTTACTAGTTCCGCAGCATATTTTGCTCTGCCCTTTAAAATCAATTATAAACAAATGGGAGGTTTGCCATAAAACATAAAAATATCATGAACAAATAGTTTGGCAGACATTTTAGGATCACTAAACTATTTTGCACTATAGAAAACGTAAGAAATGTAAATATAATTAAATAAAAGTAATACATAGCAAACACATAAATACAGCAGTTCTTAAGACAATATTACAAATTATATTAACAACTAGTGAAATTCAGTATTCCAAAGATCTTAAAAAATCGTACATAGTAAATTCTTGTAAGCTATAAAACATTATTTTTTTATAATCGAAACAATTTAAGGGTAGTGAAATCACATACAATTTTGTGAAACTGTTATCAAGTGGTACATAAAAATAAAATAAAGCTGAAAAAGTAAACAAGTTTAGCAGAGATAGGAAAGAAGTAAAAAGAAAGACAAATTACATTATATCTGTCTATCACGCCATGAAACAACAATAATAGAGGGGAGAATGCTATTAAACGACTTTAGGGCTCGTTAAGTGAAGCCTTTAGGAAGGGCGAGGAGGGGGTGCCATGTAGGACAAACTACGTGATTCACTCGCCCCTGAAACAAAGCGCTTTTATACTGCCAGACTTCAACAGTTAAATCCAATATAATCGCACAAATAGTTTAAACAAAGTTATTGAGTTTAATAGTTGTGTTTACTTTAATACTTTGAAGCCGTATTTATCTTTAAGCTTTACTAGTGACTGAAAGTTTAATCATAATAAATGTATTCGTACTCATTTTAATTACTGCTAACATATTGCGGATAATACGTTTATGGCAAACAGGTTACAAAACTAATCCGTACATTTAAGCTCTTGTTTTTATTTGTGATCTTAATTTATTATTCTTATTAATAGAAAAGTTGTTTTTATATATAAGGTTACCTAATTTAAATAGCAAACGATTAAGTTGAAAATTATCGTAAAATAACTTTTTATAAAATTAACCAACACAATTAGTAAACATATAGTTGGATTTTAAATTGACTGGCTTTTTTAACAACATATAACAATAACAGTACATTTGGTGAGTGACTGAAGTGAAACTCCACCCTTGCAATTGGGCCTATGTGTTAAAGGTGCCGTTTACACGTTGCCAATCCATGGATTATACTTTTTGGTTTCGTTAAAACAAAATCTGTTCATTTCATAAGCCAATAGCCACTCAATTGGCGCCTTTGGCTTTGATTTTACCCCCCCCCCCTCGCCACCGAAAAGTTTAATACATCGATGTCTTTTAAGTGCATTTGATGTTTTTATTACAATATAGATATAGAAATTAAATTTAGTTTTTTTTTTTTGTAAAACTTAGTAGTTGGGTAACTTAAAAATAAACTTATATATAAGTTAAACAGAAATAATTGATTAAATGCTACATAGTTAAGTTAAAACAAGGGCAATTACATTTCTGACACGAAGTCAATTGTTTGTTTGGCAATTAATTGAAATAAAATGTGTAATATTATAACATATGGTACATAATATTTTGGATTACAACAACCCCTACACGTAAAGTTGGCTTCTTTATGCAACAAAATCGTTTAATTTTCTGATTTTCTTAGCGAAAAAACTTAATGAATCAAAATAACAGGTTATTGTTCAAAATTTTAACTCAACAAAAATTAGTTTACAAAATAAGTAGAACTTAAGGTTCCGTCTACTGTTGCTTATCATGCAAACGGCTGAATAGATAACCGAGATGCTATCATGGAATTACAGAAACTTGTATTCTTAAAAAAGCTTAAGGATCTGCTGTAGTGGCGGCTATCTTGGATTTTTATCCCATAAGAGCAATGTTAAATTTAAAACCATTTATTTCGTTTACTTTTTATTATAAAATTGTATTTTAAGCACAGTCACAATACGCATCCGTCTTGCAATTTACATTTTTTCCTAACACAATAAAAAATAAACGGTATCAGGAAACTGACACATCCTTTCTCCCTCATTATAGGAACTTAATAAAATACTCTACCTTTTCATCAGTAGAATAATAATTCAAAATACCAATGTTTTAATTTTTTTATTTTTAAGAGTAATTTTCCCTTAAAAATCCATAAAATAACAGAAAAACCAACTTTTTTCAAAAACGGCTAGAACGATATTGATTAAAATTTTATAGTTTATAGTACTTAAGGAAAATTACCCTTAAAAATAAAAAATTCACAAAAATGAAAAAAACGCCTGGAAATACCATGGATTAGTACCTCCATACCAAATTTCATCAAAATCGGACGACTGGTTTAGTCTCTAGGTCTGATAACATCCACACACACACACACACACACACACACACACACACACACACACACACAGACACCCCCACCCTCACAGACACACACACAGACATCACTCCGAAAACCACTTTTTTAGGTTCAGGGGGCCCAAAACGGATATTTCCACCAAAAACTCAAACTCGAAAATTTTGACGAATACAATAGGGTAATTTCTCCATATACTATGGTATAGGGGGAGAAAGTAATAACAATGAAAAATAATTTGCAAGCCGGATCCGAAATTTTATAAAGAATATTCAGTTTTTTTTTTCAACACTCAATTACAAAAGATAGACTTATAAAATGGTTTGAAATGAGGCAATGTCAAAGCGTTCAGCTGCAAGAAATTGCACTGTTTAGATAGGGATACAGTGAGAAGCGGTTGCGTTTCTGGTTGCTTTCTCGTTTACTGAAGCAGTAAATGAATGTTAAATTCATGAATAAGTAAATGAAATGTTTTCACTGTTTCCAACTACGGACAGGGAAAAAGAGGGAGAAACTCCGTCCAGTGCTTTCTTAGAATTCGTGATCATACTGAAAAATATATATAATTGTCATGGTAATTTTGATTTTTACTAAAACTTATTTTAAGTAGGTAAACGTTAAAAATTAAACCCTTTGTCGAAGTACACGAGTTAAAAATTAAACATTTTATAAACATCATTATAACTTCTTATCGTATAATGATTACAGTTATTATAACTCGTGCAAAACATGGTATTCTCTACTCATTTATTGTGAAACATAATTAAAATTCTTCAAATATTTCTTCGTAAGTACTGAAAATTGTAACGGTCACATTCAATTGACAAGTTTTAGAAATACATACAAAGAAAATATTCCTTTCAACTATGTTAAATTTGTTTAGCCTATCACAATGTTTCTTTTTATAGTTTAAAATCTACATATAATATAAAATATATAATAAAACCGTAAACAGACTTATTGTCTGTTTTTCTGTGCGATTGTACATACTAATCTCCACGATGGCTGAACCAATTTGGATGTGGTTTTCAACAATGATTTAAATTGGTTTACAAATAAAACATATACATGCAATTTTAAAGCGTGCATATGTTGTGACTAACGGCGTTGTGTATGCAAACCCCAAACTGACAGTATGCATCAACATTGCATAAACGCTCCTGGAAGTCATCCTGACAAAATTGTAGCAGAGCATCGTGGAAGATAATATCTTATAATGTATATTATAATGTCCCCGTTACAAATCAATATTGTTAGTCTAATGTGAATATAGGAGAGCATTATTGAAAGGAATAAGAACTAAAAAAAACTGAAAAGAGGTAAACTATCATTTGGACGAATGCACCTTATTTCTTCCGCTGACGACTTATTGTGAATGTCAGGCTATGTTTTAAGTTGAACCTACATCTACTTGATCTGTATTGGTTCGGTGGTTCTTTAGTTATATACCTGAATTTATTTAAGTTTTTAAGAAGTACCTAATACACAACATTTTTACATATTAGTAGAATGCATAGATAGTACATTTTTGCGCGTATGAAATCTCAAGCACAGATAGTAAACTATAAGAGTCAGTTTTAGAGTTCTTCCATTTTAGTTCGATTCAAAGGTTTTATTTTCGAATATAGCAAACGGTGCCACCAATTAATTATAACCGCAGTAAAAAGAAAAGTATAGAGTGACTAATTAGAATACTTTTCTATTCTTTTGCAATTTTGGGGAAACATTGCGTTGATTTTAATACTTATATTTTGCTTTCTTCTCATAGTGTTTTTTTCTTTTAACTCTTAATCTAACATTTCTTACGAATAATTAATGAATTCGTTGCAAAGGTAACAAATTAATTAAAAGCTGTAAAACTATTTATTTCTTCTCAAAACACTAGAAAGAATGAGAACTTAACCAGGGCTTTTCAACTGAAGTATCAATAGCATGCACCATGAATACAGAAGTTCAGCATGTAGATATTAGTTTCAAATCATTGGAAAACAACTACTGACCTACCGATTAGCATCGTAAGCGCAGTGGCCAATAAGGACAATAGATATAATATAGACTAGTGATTCTGAGACCTTGTTTTGTCATTGTATATGAATAAAACTCGCTCTCTAATTTTGGATTTAATGTTCAATCGTCAAATTTTGGTTCTTATGTTTTTATAACGGCAACAGAAAATGAGTTATTTTAAAACCCCGTACCTTGCATATCTAATGTTGTGGAATTTCATTAGCGCAGAAGGTGGAGCTTTACTCAGACTGTCATCTAATGAACACATCTTACGTTCAAATCTAATTGAGATTTGTCGAAGGTCGTTTTTAAAAGATGAACTTTGTTTGACATCAGATGGATTTTAATTCTGCTAAAACAACTCTTTCATCAATATAGTTCTTCCTTTTTCAAACTGCACCTCGACCATTCCAATATCATGATAACACAAAAGTTCAAAAATTCGCACACGATCTTGAGCCAGAATAGCATACACATGGTGATTCACATAATGTTCCAAGCACTTTCTGATTTCACTAGAAAAATAATGAAAAAAGTTGAAATACAAACATAGGTCCGGAAGTGCTTCGTTGGACATTAACAGCTGGCGAAAGATGTCACCCGTGTTTCAGATTCCCCGCAGAAACGAAGCCCTACTGAAATGTGTAGGGTGTTAAGGTGTAAAATTTAATTTGTTTTATCTAAAATGAGAAGACAAATTTAATAAATTAGGTCCCAGATTTAACAGTAATGTTTAAGATGTCCGACGCAAAACGCAGCAAAATTCGGTCTAAAAAAAAACAAGATTTATTTAGGATTTTAGTACATTAACTTTGTGAAATGGGTAAACCCACAAACTTATCAAACACAACTTGTAGAGAATTTAATTCTAAAGATAATTATGTAAAATAGGCCAATAAAATCAAACACATACTTTAAAAAATACATTTAACATTAAAACAATATACAGTAGGCAGTAAATCGTAACATTTTTGTAATGTAAATGCAATTTGAAGGAATAATTAATATTTCAAAACCATTTCCTTCTCCAATAACATCATAACCACAAATAAATTCAGGATGATTTTTAACGGAATACAAAATCAAAAGCTTCTGTTGGTTGCTTGTTTTCTCAGATCACAAACAAAATCAATTATATGAATTGTATCTTTTGGAGCAACACAAAGTACGAGTAGTTTCAAATGATTCAGAAGTGTTGTGCTTGCTTTTATTGTTTATATAAATAAAAATATATTTTTCACTATTCTACACCGAAAACAGCTGTTTTCTTTACCAGTTCAAAGACAAGTAAGTCCTTCTTTCCGATGCACTACACAGATAATTTGCTGTGCACCATCTGATCTCTATAAATAAAAATGAATGAATGTTTGTTTCTTTGTTCTCTAAAAACTAAAAAATTATTCGATTTCACTAAAAATTCCACAGATTAACCATATTAATGCCAGGGGTGTTTAGACATTACAATTACTACAGACTAAGAAGGGGTTTAATGGGGTTGCTACCCTTTTACAATATATATAAATTTGAACCAACTTTCTACAAGGCGTAAAGCTGAAATTGTGTAATATTATTATTGTGATATAAAACCCCATTTTCTATGCGATTGCTTAATTCAAAGGGATGACATGGGATAACTACCCTAAAATTAAACAA
>JAGFPH010001005.1:177892-199652 GCA_018207615.1 Philaenus spumarius | reverse complement strand
ACAAAATGGTTTTATTGTACAACACAAAGGTTTTATTGTACAACACAATGGTTTTATTGTACAACACAATAGTATTATTGTGCAAAAAGATCAATTTGAGACTGTTCTGGAGATTAGACTTTTAGTTTCTTAAGTATTTTAAAGTCATAAAGTGTTTTATTATTATACAATCGCCATCATATATTGATTTCAAACACGAAATCAAGCCTAAGGAAGGCGGCTGTGCTCCCAAGTAGATTTGAACTTTTTTTAATTGTGTTAAAAAAACGTGAATCAATCTATAGTAATAGGACGCTGCTATTGTGGTAACACTTAGCTTTGTTATAAGCAACACTATTAGGAGAGCGTAATACGTAACAAAGTTCTGATTACCAACACATTAAAGCCATAACTGTCTCACATCCATGAGAATCATCATTGTAATAACTCGATTCATATTCTTCTGAGATGTCGCCAATAAAAATAATTTTATAATATTGTATCAATTTTCATATCTTGGAGATTCTAAAAATCGTTGAGATTGTTTAGACAAGTAAAAACTTCTTGATTAATGCTTACTTTGAAATAAAATGTATTCCATAAGGGACAAATGTAAACTGAAATTAAGTTTATTGAGAGTTTATTGCCTTGATGTATTTATAATTAATTGTCCATATTTAGAAAATTGTTTTTAAAAATGTGTAGGGCTATAGCAGTTGATACAGCAGCACAAATAACGCAAAAGCGGAAGCTGAGACTATGGTTCACACAAGTTCATAAATAGAAAGTTCTATGTTTAAATTAAAACAATCATAATAATTATTTATTTCTTCCACAGTAATTGTAAATAAAATGTATTGTGTGAAACATATTTTCAATTGGCAGTTAAATCGCTAAACCGTGCATTGTATGCATGCTGTGAGCTACACAATCAACTAAGCTAACTATCAGTTAATTAGCTGATAGCAGTTGCAAACGGTTGCTTAGCAACACCTCTAGTGATCAAATCTGTTAACGTAATGTCAATTTGTTAGTTAACGTAATTGTATAACACACAACGCCAATTAAGTACAAATAACAATCCTGCAGGTTTTATTAATGTATAAACATTGTATTGCATTAATTGTAAGTGTATGTTGCTGACCAGTTTCTGAGAAAACAAGCTCAATTTAAGTGTGACGTGAGCAATAAACAACGATGCTAAATATATTTAAGATTTTGGAATAGGACCAAGAAAAGTAATTTATATATATTTTGTCCTTTTATAACATTTTATTGCACAAAGAATACGAAGAAAGTAATAAGTTCAGAATCACTATGCTCCAAACAACAAAGTTATTACAATTTTAGAAATTTGTTTGCCCTAGATAAAATTTTAAGACGTCTAAGAAAACATTGAAAATTATATATTTAATACGCTTAATGATATTTTTACAAGGAAGAGTTCCTAAGTTATCAGCATATTTTGATAATATCTGTACGTAAAAGTATTTAATCCACTGGTCATCAATAGTGTTATTAATTTTTGACATTCAAAATCTTTAATCACTCCTAAAGATTCTCTCACGGAAGTTTATACATAACCTATATATCATAATAAAATAAAACATGTAGGCCTAACTGCTGCTTATTATTTATAAAATTTTAAATAATGGTTTTAGTTGCATAAAAATATACATGAGTTTCATTTACACTTCTTACTCGTACGGGAGGTTTGTACATTTTTCTTCACTGAAAGGTACATTTGATACAAAATATGATACGACTGAAAGACTTTTACGATATGTTAAATCTTTAATTATTAATCTCAAATATGTTAAAGTCAAAACAACCCATAAAAAACATTGAAAGAAATGAAAGCATGTTTACATTAAAATAAAGTATAAACATATATTATATTAAATATCTAAATATCTAGAGTTATAGGCCAGTTGAACCAGTTGAACTTTCGTGTACATAAAATAGTGACAACGTGGCAGGTTTGGGTTTGGGAAAATGTAATTAAAGTTTTTTTCAATAAAACGCTAATAATTTGAAACTATAGGAGGGAGTATACGTTTTTAATAATTGTGTGTAGGATAATGATAACACTTAACTTTCTACCATAAACATTTTTCAATTAAAACATTGTTACCTTTATTATTTACTTTATATTTACAATAATTTCACTTAAGTAAACATTCAAGCTTAACCTTCATAAGCTGACGTTAGATTTCAGTTAATTTTTTAATCACGACAGAAATGCAATTAAAAAGTTTTGAAATTATTATTACTGTTGTTTTACAAAATTGCCTTTTCTACAACGGCATACGACTTTGTTTTTTAAGTTTTAGGCCTACAAGGCATTCAAACAAAATAGTTTATGAAAGCTAACCTATCTTATTATTACTTAGATTTTAATTACATTCCCGGCCAAATCAAATCCCAGCCAAAGTAGGTACCTCAATATTTTCTACAAAAAAAAAAAAAAAAATATTTCCAGATTATTTTTAAAAAAATGTTTAGCTTTAGCTTAAATATCTCCTATTTATTAATCATTTTGATACTTATTAAACCTACCACAGCAAATAATTCTCTAGGCCTACAACGTAAATACACCCGGTAAATCAGCAAATAAAACCAGTCAACACGTTTCAATCATGTAATATAATTTGTATAGGTTAAGCCTGGTTTTTACTAAGTTCGTTACACACAACTATAGTTTAGAACTTGGACGTTTTAAATTTGATTTTGAAACTGTAAATAAATAACCGTACTTCACACGTCATAACCTTAAAACTAACTCGGCCTTTTTAAAATAATATCAGACAAGTTTGGATCCGAAGATAAATAAACAAAGTAATTATACTGAAGTAGTTATTGTCAGAGAATATATAAGCTAATTAGCAGTAACGGGATGGAAGGAGGAGCAGATTTGTTACCATGGCAACTGTTCAACAACCCTTGATTCCCTTTGAGTCCTGTAGGATTTAATCGTTCCTTTTCCTTCTCTTTATTGCAGGTACACAGTAATCTTTTATTCCGTTTGTACAATACAATTTGTAGTTGTTGAGTGTATAATGGTAAAACTGTTGTTTTCCCTCGGATTATTTCCTAAAAACTCTTTTTATGTTAAATAAAGAACAACTGTGCTTGATATTTTTAGTCTGGTTTTTATAACTATGAATTATAATGGCACATTGTTTACTGAACAAATTTCCTGAGATTATTTAATGATCCCAGAGTTTTTGTAAGAGAATAAGCTGTACATTAAAAAGTTAATTGAAAAGAAACTAAAAATTGATCCCGAATATAATAAATCGGGAGATAAAACAGCAATGAAGTACTTAAATCAGGTTTTAAAATAACTTTCCTATTTTCAAAGAAGTTTAATAATTTGTAATTGGAATCTAAAAGATTTTAATGTAATTCATTAAAGTTAAAACTGCAAACTATATAATAATATATTATATTCTACCAACCTTATATATTCTATCCAACTAGTATACCCGCAATGCTTCGCTATTGTTTGATTTAATTTTAAGGTAGTTATCCCATTCATCCCTTTGACTTAACTAATCAAATTGCAAATAGTTTTGTATCTCTTAAAATTAATATTACATAATTTTATTTTTATAGCTTGTATGAAGTTAGTTTGATTTGTATTTATTCTATAGGGGGTAGCAACCCCATTTCAACCACTTAGATCGGAATAAAAACTATCCTATATTTTAAGTTGGAATAAATAACATATTTTGAAAAAAAAATCATTAAGGTCTTTTGAGTAATTTCGGAGTTCATCGCGGACAAAAACAGTGGCAATGGATTTTTATATACAGATATAGATTAGTATAAGATACTGTTTAGTATTTAAATGTACAATTATATATCAAAATAAAGTTAAACTTGTGATATTTTATGGTTTTTAGTTTCATTCAGATTGTTTATATTTCAATGTACCTAATTATGTTTATGGTTATGCATGATGGCAAATAATTTGTTTATTATTATTTTTGAAAGCAAACATATAATTTGATAAGTATTAAACAATTTATAGATAAGATATATTTTATATAAAAAATATTTTAAACAGCATATCTCTAAGTATATTGATATGTAACATCCGATGCTTGAATTGAATTTTTTGTAAGCATTTTTTGTTGATTTTTGTTTGTGTTTGTTTTTAGTTGATCAATCTACCCTAAAAAATAATATGTTGGTTTTGAATAATAATAAATTGATTATAAATTTACTAAGTAAAGTTCTATGGTAATGAATGTAAAGAATCATGTGTTGCTAAGCTTTTTATCCGAACAGCTGTTTTTGTGAGTCTTGAGTTCATACAAAAATTCCATCGAAAAAAGCATGTTCAGTTTTCTCTATTTCGAACGTTTTTCAAAAACTTTTCAAAATTTGTTTTCTACAAAAACCGAATTTGGAATATTACGAACATTTAAAACAAAACAAATGCACAATTGGTCCAGCCGTTCTCAAGTGATGAGCTTACCAACGAATATCATTTCATTTTTATTATATAGATTATATTCTAGTAGTAATACAATCTTTTATAAACGTTTAAATACAAAACAGTATATTTGTATTTAAACATTTCTATTAGGAACGGTACTTTTAAATGGTTGGTAAAATATAGTAATATATTTTACAAATAGCTATTAAATAGATATAAGTTTTCCATTACAAAACTAGCAAAATATATTTGGACATTTATCAAATTTTTTTCAAACATGCTTGAATTTGAATTTTATTTTCAATAATGAATCGATTTAAACTAAAACTAAGAAACATTTATATTAAAATAATATAATCAAACACTTTAAAAAACGGCAAAACTTTTGTTGAAAGTGTTGATTACTATTTTTAGTTTTGGTCTTTGTGGTTGACTTGGGTTATAAAAACATATGCTTTGATTCGTTGAAGCTACTTAGAAAGTTTAGTATAGTATTCAGAATGTATAATTAGATCTTTAAATCGGCAAAACTGTTCAAAGTTTGTTTCATTATTCTGAGACATTGAGACAGTGTAATAAGCCGATCTCCCACTTTTCAGAAAACTCCAAAACTGTAAATGTAAGGGAAAAGTTTAGAGAAGAGATGTTTTCGTTTAACTAAAATCGTTTTCCTGAAAAAAATAAATTCGTTTTGTTTTCTTTCTTGTAGCAAGAATTTCTGAAATTATATATCATTAAAGTACATAAGCTGTAGTCAATTTGACATAAAGGTCAAAACATTCAACGGGATGTTTTCGCATTTTATCACATTCACAAAGTTTATAGTTTTACAGGAGTCAGGCCTTATGGATTCAAACAATACTTTATGAAACAGTCGTGTTATATGGTATCGCTTGAATAGATTTTATGTATGGATATTGAAATTACTTTTTTCCAAATAATCTTGTGATACGTAGGTTTTAAGATATTCCAAAAACCCTATCCCTTCAATTTACAAAAACAAAGTTTTTTAAAATTGTTTTTAAAGTACAGTGGCGTTAGACGTACTTAGATACTTAAAAGGAAACTACAGTAAAATTAAAAACTTTTGTGAACAAGTAAAGAAAATCTTACGTAAAGTAGGCTTTTATCTTATATTAGCAGTAATACTGTGTTTGGGATCCGTCATTTGTTTGACGGACCAAACCAATGTATAATTTACTCCCGTCATAGTTATCGTTATTGGTTAGATGTACTGTATATTTGTTTTACATTTTTTAGGCTTATTTGTCTTTTTTTTTGACGACAGTTCAATATCAATTACTTTATTAAGTTTCATCATATTCTGATTAGTAAAACATTAATAACTTACATTTATAAATTACAATTCACGAACAAAAGCTTATTGTTTATTTTTGGCAAACATAAAAAGTAAAACCTGTGGTTAAAAACGTTTAGAAAATAATTACAAAGTTTTAAGTTTGTATGGTTCCACCTGTGTTTAATAAGTCAATTAAAAAATAGCGTTCTCTTCGTGGTGTATACGACAGAATGAGGCAAAGCGAACACAACTGAAGCGAGATTGATTTAACCGTTCGCATTAAAGCGTTGTTAAGGATTTCTTGATTCAATTAGCGAGGAACAATTAGTGACAAAGCAGTACCGAGACACTTTGTATTCACTGCACATAGAGTATAAAGTACAAACCGCCACAATTACCTTAACCCTTCACTCTATGTTCCCATCGCTGTCTGTGATGTCCAAACATAGCACAAGGTTCAGAAAAAACCTATAATACACTGCTACGCATGCACGACCATATGTAAGAATGACCTAGTTAGAGATCAAGTAATTTTGGTTCTGGCTGTATAAAAATTGTTTTTAACCCAGATTGTGTTATTTTATAATAAAGGTGATTTAGTAATTAATTGGCTATTACTAAGGGCAATATAAATTGTTAAAACAGTTGGTGATATATTTTTATTTATAAAAAATCTAATTATTCAACAGGATGTTCATAAAATGTTTACCAAACTTCGATAGGTGACACCGGACATCAAAAGAAACAAAACATTTTATATAACACAAAATGCGTCAATTTCTGTCTGTTCGCAAATTCGTTTTTTTTTTTATAATCTGATATAATTGCAGAAATAAAATGTACATAATACAGATCGTTTTATAACACTAATTTGTAGCAAAGAAAATAAACCTCAAGCCTCGTCCACACTTGCAGACTGTGTATGCAAACAATCGGCCGACTGTCGGCAGACTGTCTACAGACTGTCGGCCGACACAGTTTGTGATTCGAGTCTCCGTCTTGTTTTGCGTCCACACTAGAAAGCCAGTGTTTGACGACATGGTGACTGAATATGACGTGGTTTTAGCTTGTGCGTACTTTATCTTTGTAAACCATGTGGCTGATTTATTATTAAATAATAATTAATAACAATACACTAATTCTCACACACATACGTTTAATGACTGTAATATTACCCTCCCTCCCTTTCCTATTGACTGTGGTATTTCACTTTCTGTTGTTACGATAATCCTATTGGTTGTTTATACGCTAAGACCATGCCCACTCTTGTAGAGAGATATAAATATGTAGCTTAGTCCTAGGCTAAACTAGTTATACGTTTTTAGTTGTAGCTTATGTATCACTGAGGATGACGACTTTGTCGTTGAAACGCGTTTGGTCACTAAACGAATGTATGTGAGAATTAGTGTATTGTTATTTTTTTTTTAAATCTCTCTTTATGTATAAACTAACACAATATTTTGTTAGTTATATTGTTCAAACAATAGTTTTTCACTAAAAATTCAATATTAATATATGTTCTGTAATATGAAAAAAGTCACTTTAGAGAATAATATTGAAATATAGGCTACTGTTCTTAATTTCAAATAAAAAGTAAAGGGGTAAAAATACGTATTACTTACTCTCACAATTTTATTGATATAATAAGAATAAATAAATTGTTATGTTATGTTCTTCACAAAAGTATAAAATGTACCATATATATCACTTTACAGTATAAGTATATTGATAGTCGGCCGACAGTCTGCGTGTTTCCCGTTCGTTTGGAAAACAGAAAACATTGTCTTTTGTCTCCAAAAACACACAGACTGTCGGCGGACAGTCGGCAGACAGTCGGCAGACTGTCCGCCGACAGTCTCCGGAGACAAGAGAAAACATCGGAGAGACAATCGGCCGACAATGTTTCCGCAGACAAGTCTGCAAGTGTGGACAGGGCTTTAAGAATTTCAAGTAAGACTCGCTCGTCAAGTGTTCCGTACCATCGGTCGTCCTGACAGATTAGCGAAAGATAAAAGATAATCTTTTCTCTGTGGTTTAATAAATGATATTACTAACAACAACGTATCAATAAATAATTAATACACCGTACTAACCATCTGACCAATTACAAAAACCATGTTAGGAATAATTAATGAATTACATAAGTAGTGGAGACTATCGGAAATAGGCGACGACACTCCGAACCAGTACACCGCATGAAAGGGAAACATAATATTTGTTTTAACTTTTTTATAAACCTTTGCATCCGCGATAGCATTATTTTATGACTATCAAATTAACTAGGATATATATTTATTTGTTGTGGCAGGCAAGACAGGAAAACTATTGATCCTACAACAAGAGTCAGTTTTTTTTTTTCTATTAAGATACAAATCCAAAAAAATAAATAAGTAATTTTACCTGTAGGTTTCAAAATTGCGTACATTTTTAATTCTGTATTTTATTTTCTATGTAAGCCAGATACACACATTTCAAATGCCAGCAATTTTTAAACTGTTACCTGACAAATTACAAGATTTTTAGAAAAAATATAAAAATAGTATTAAACGGTATTCAAAATGTGGTATTTGAATTAGTTATATCTTGTATTAAAAAAACAAAGGTAAAAAAACAGGTGGACAGGTAAAAATTAGGCTTTTAAAACATATGTATACGATTTGTTTGTATTAATTCCCCCACGTCTAAGATTGTTAACACAATTTTAAGAATGCAATAATATAATGAAAACTTGTAGGCTAAAATGACCTTTTTGAAAATATACAATAAATATTTTAAACGCAGATTACGTATTACCTTTCGGACCAGCAATAGGCAACTTCAACCAAGAAAATGTGGCGTTAAGTTTTCATACAATGTTTGAAATTGGACCATATTCTAAACGGCAACAATTCAAATAATAACGATAATGTTGTTAAAACGTCAAAACAAAAGTAATTGAAATTGTGTTCAAATTATAAAATTTATAAAATTAATAAGATTCTGCCAATTTCATCTCAAAACAATCCACTATCTAAAAAATCATAAATACAATTGTTTTACCTAAATTTAAAATATGTTCTTGCAATAGTTAATTAAGTTAGCATATTTGCCACACAAAGAATAATTCGAACTCCACTTTTTGAATGCAATGTAAAACTAATTATACTAAATAACATTTTAAGAAATACGAGATGAAATACAAAATATTTTCAGGAAAAACAGAGGTTTTTGTACCATTCAAATTAATTAGTGTTTGTTAATGAAAGCAAGAATGTAGGACATCAAAGTTATAACGCTTTTACGTAGCCTATCTATCTGCAAATGTTAATTACACAACTAAATTAACTTATGCACCTTTGTTACACATAAATGGATTACTACAAAGTTATTGCAACACATTTTACTAAAAATTAATTTCAACATATTAAATAGAATTTTAACATTACTAATTCTAAATTAAAGTTAACAATAAAAACAAATTACAATAGCTCTCCCATAATTACATTTCACTAATTAATTAATATAGTTCGCTTCATGTACGTTCAAATAAATTAAACAATTTCCTCTAAAGATAAAAAATATACATAAAAACATCAAAGGTAATTGTTAATAATTTATTACGTTTTATTAGGCTAACTAGTTGCAATACAAAAGCCAAGTTATTATTAGTGGAAATGAAATAAAAGTAATATGGCGGGTCCGAACTGCAGCTGACGCTCTAGGCCCCTTCTCATCGCTCTTGTGACATTTAATTATTTTTTGTCCCCACACTCCCCCTACCACCCCCACCCTCGATGCCTCGGGCTCGTTATTAATATTGGAAGCGATTGTGTGTCCGCTTAGGGGTGAGAGAACACTATAGCTTTGACGAAATAATCCAAATGTTAAACCCTAAACATACCTGAATTGGGGATGATGTCATATGTTTGTAATGCTAGTTAACAAGGAGGGAAATAGTTGGGTAAAGGAGTGTCACGATGGAGTAAATGTCAACTATTGAGTATCGTGATCTGGACCACGTGTCATACCACTTATTGATATTTCGATCTTTATTGGTTTTAAGAACATTTCTTGTATGTTTTTCACTGACGAAGAGGAATTAACTACTGTGCGTCCGGGATTTAGTTGGCAGTACAGGACATATGGGCGGTTACGAGGCTACAACCCGTCCTGATAATATTATGCGACTGTGGCTCTTGCCGCGACGCGTCTGCATGTCGACAAAGGTGTTATCGTTACTCACAGATGCATTAAAAATTATTATAGTTACCACCTAGTCTTTAACTTATATTCAGTATTGTGAACAGTAATATAAAAATAATTTAAAAAGTAGCATAATAAATGTCGATAAAATACAATTATGACTATGTAGTAAATAAAAAAAGGTTTGTAGTCTACAATATGTTATAAGATTGTTTCCCAGTAACCATAAACAAACAAAGAAACCCAAGATTACAAATAATATTATTTTTGTTATGAAGGAACAGTTTTGGCGCAGTTAAGTTTGTTACAACAGAAATAACCCAATGCTCTGGCGTTTTATGTAAACAGATAAGGAATAGATTACATATATTGGTACATTAGTGTAAAAAAGATAAAACTGTTAAACATTGCGTTTAAATTTATATAAAGGCTAGCAGAAAAACTGCGATGGCACCGCACCACTTCCAAATAAAATGATAACTCTTGACTTCTGCGGCTCCTACCGCATAAACTAAGCAACCCAAGTAAAAAAGTCAAATTACAAAAATTAAATTTATCTATTTTTATAAAACTTTCCTGTTTGAAAAAGTCGCCTGACCGAAAATTAAAAAACTAATCCTCGCTTACTACATTAATTTATTATGTCCTTCTCAGTTGCGTTTCAATTATAAAAGCCTATACAAAATATATAACAAATGTATATACTTTTCTTGGTGTCACCTGGTAAAAGACAGTTTTATTAGCTTTAATTTTATACAATTTACAAAATCTACACATTCAGTGAATTCATAGAGCGGCCGATGTCAGCAGTGCGGGTAGTAGTACGGAAACTTCTTATGAAATGCATTAGCATAGCCTTTCCCGTACTAACTAAAGTCCGGACGCACAGTAGATGAGAAAGGATATGTTGCAGTGAGGTTAAAGTCTCAATAGAAGTAACATTTAACTTAAGCACATTTATGGCTCATTTTCAGGGTACGCTGATTAACTATTCTCCTTCACCAATCCTGTTAAGCACACACAACCATAATCCATAATCATTTTACTGCAGTCTTTCAAAGAAATTATATTTCTAAAAAAAACATAAATTTCAGAGGAAAATAATTTGTTTCTTTTAAACCTCAGATTTTAACATCATAACAAGACTAAACTTAACTCCAATTTCAAATTAGATCATTTAATTCTATAGAAGTAAACTTAGAAAACAAAACAAACAAATAACATTAATAAATTTACAAAATAATCTCTGTGTAAATAAAAAAATTAAAGCTATAATATCAAAATACAATATCGACCTGTTTCCTGAATTTTGGTATTTCTTCTTTTTTAGAAAACAAGCCATCCTGATTTTAATACACATTAATATTCTTATTTTTATGTACACAATCAGATCAATTTTGTATGGTACATTTTCAATTTCGTTATAAACGTTCTCTTATTTCCTAAAGTAAAAAATAATGAATCAATCTTCTTGTTTAGGGTACGGCCTACAACTTAGTGGTAAGCTGATGAAATAGCAAACGCTGGGTTTGAGTTCTAGTAGTTGGAATTTACATTAACCTTTTACTGTGTTACTTAGTTTTCAATTCTTCATTATGAGCTCTAATTTAAGAAAAAAGTACATAACTTTACAACAAACAAACCAAACTTAGTGGAAGTGCAGAAATGTCTTAGTAACAGTTCTTTAAGCTTCTAAAATAAGTTAATTTCGATTGTCAGTATGTTTGAGAGGTCATCTGCGATAATGCAATACCCTTTTCGGTTGTCGTAGTTTCGTCAGTCGGTTCATTTATGTGTTGTAGCCCCTAAGATCATTTTAATATAATTGCTTAACATGAAAAATAAAAAATAAAATTATGTTTTCATATAAACCACGGTTTGCATCTAGTCCACTTCGATTTGTGATTTTGTTATTCCTAATATCATGATTAATTTTGGAGCAATGTTACCACCAAGAAGTGCTCTCAAAATTATATTAGTATATCATAAGAGGCCTGGAAGTGTAACGTCACGTTACATGGTGGATTTCTTTATATTTTGACCAACAATTTAAATTCTAAATAATATTTGTGTTTGCACATAATTTCATTTTAGTCCTTATTAGACTTGTGGGTACATTTTTACGTAGATATAAACAATTAACACTTACGGGACTAATAGGATTAAGTATTCAATGGTGGTGCATGAGGAAGTATTACGCCAATTCCGTCCACAGTTTTGCCTACAATAACTGTGATTACTTGATTTATTCTGAAAAATTTAAACAATACAGTTGGCAAATCCCTACGCTAGGGTCTTGTTTGAATCGACCTACTGATATTATCTTTCGCAGGGTATTAACCAAGTCCCCGTTTCCATATTTAGTCTATAAGGTAAAGTTTGAGTAAGAATAATGAAAACAATGAAACAAAACAAAATGTTATGATCCACTTTATTGCTTCATAATAGTTGAATAAAGATATAGCTGTAGAATGTATAAAAATACGAAGTTTTGGAAAAGTTGAATCTCGAACAATTCGTACGATAACTACTAATCGAAAAGAGTAAATAATTACTGAACTCAGGATAGAGTCCTTCTGAATTACTTACCTAAGATAGCTCTAATTGATTAAACGAGTTTGAGCTTGGACGGAATGTGTTAAGTATAGGACTGAGCCAAAGTAAACACCGACTTTGAGGAAGGAACGCATCAATGTTTTACTAGGGTCATTAAGAGCACGAGGTCGTAACGACTTCCCATCTTAACAAAGCAGTGCCAACATTACAACGTGTCAAAGCGGGATACAGGGCTGCCAACTGCTGTCATAAAATTTACAGACACCGTTTACAATTACTAACTCAGCTTAAGTGTCGGCAAGATTCAGTCATAATTTCACAACTCCCACAAACTCCCCTACTTGGACGAATCCAAGTTTAATTTAATTTAAGTGCTTCCGTTATTTAAACGTTTCAGAGATGTGATTTATAAAAATTGTACGAGTGAAGTATGCGGAACCGAATGTTATTTGGGTCGATGGAGGCGAAATGGTTTTCGTGAGTTTTCTAGTTGATCGAGCGGCTGTGTCATGTTACTACGAAATAAAAATAGCCTAAGGGATAAAATAAAACAACACGGATCAGTTAAAGCTATTCCAAGCGAGAAGTTAGTGACACAAATTGGTTATGTATTGTCGGGAGTATCAAAACAAATAGATTGTATTATTAGAAATATAATTTTTTTGAGAAATATATAGAACTCAATTAAAAATATGTTGTTGTTGTTGTTATCAAATGGCTCCAGTTGGCTCACGCCATCTTCTGTCGTGCTTCCCAGTACAGTCCAGGCCAATCCTTTCTCCTCTGCTTGTCCATGTCCAGCTTCCTGCAAACCAATAGGTGGTTCATGTCCATAATGGAATTCGGGCATTCACATAATGTGCATTTATCCTGGTTTAGTATTTTTATTCTTTTTAGATGTTCAGCCAAGCAATCGTGTCCGGTTGCAAGGCGAAACAGTGCAACTGATTCTCCTCTCTGTAGGTCTTTGACTTCTTCGTACAGGTTAATTATGTCTTTAAAAATATAAAACAGGCGAATTGGTGCGTCAGACAATTGAATGAAGCTAACAAATAATAAGTTTGTAATATTTGAAAAATATTATAACTATAATAAATAGTAAAATCTACAGTAGTGCCTGTTATAAAAACATCAACCTATGGTTACGTTATAACCATAGCAAAGCCAACTAAACTTAGGTAAACACCAGAAAATGAAACAATATGCCACACACCAAACTTTTAATAAAAAACTACTGTACTTTATTCACATACATATTATTATTTAATATTGATGTTTTTAGAAAGGGCAATAACTTCTTTCGCGCAAGCTCACTAAGTACCTACAACTTCCACGTATAAATTCTCTTTGTGGAGTAACAGTAAAAAAATAATAAAATTGAAGTCAAATTTGGGCAAGTTATACATGTAAAATATAGGAGGAAAATGTGTGTTTAAGAAAGGCCTGAGAACACATTAATGTAAAAGTATTTTTAATATAAATAGAGATTTTGTATACCAAATATTTACATTGCACTCCAGCAATACGGTATTAGTTTTGCACGCAGGGCCGGACCTACAATTATTGTCAGAGGACAAGCATTAAAGTTGGCGGTACCCGATTTACCAAAAAGCCTAATGTAGGCCTAAGGAGACGGTATCCAATTTTGGCCGCCAACTCATCGTATGAAGACACTGACATCAGGTAGTATTAAAAAAAAAACTTTTCTGGGTACTTTCTATTTAAAGTGTTTGCCAGTAGGGCTACTGTGGGTATGTTCCTCCTCGTCTTCTCTGACTTTGACGAAACTCACACTCGCGCAAACAATTCAATAATTGCAGGAGTACAACCCTTCGGTATCCATGGTACAAGTGCACACTACTATTCACCGTTGAACGTCTACACGATTTTACGCACCAAAAACCCTTGTATAAATGGATGGACACGCGGTAATCACGCGTTTATTAGGCTAGCGTAAAATACGCTCATATAACTGGACATATTTTGTGCCGCGTATTATCCTCTCGTGTAACGGAAGCTTATATCGTAAAAACTTAAGGCTCGGGGAAGTTGGCTACCAATTTCAATGTTAAATAACCTAACCATACCTTCACTTTTAAGCATATTTTTGTGTTATTTTCGTCAAAAAACGAAATCTGTACTTTTTTTCTTAAAGTAAAATATATTGTGGGTGTTGATTGCTAAGGTTTTTTTGCAACTGAGTAAAAAATGAATAAAGTTTACTATTTATATCATTCGTTTATGAAAACAATAAAACGGTTTTTGAGCACGTATTCAGCAATCAACATCCGCATATGACAGTACTTCATAATGAAACCAAGTTTTTTAATTTATTCTACGAATTAACGGGAAAAAATTACTTATTCTGTAGCATTGCTCTTATGGGAATCAGATTCAATATGGCGGACAGGGTATCCCCCCTTAAAGTTCTCTATTTCATTTAAAAGTTCTTCTTCGTTTAAATCATTATCAGTGTTTCTATCTAACTCTAAAGCAGTCGCTATACCTATAATATGAGATAAACAATAAAACTTAACCTCACAATCGTTGCTGACTTGACGTGACGCTTGCTCAGTAGCCGAAGTGTTGCAAACGACGGTTCATACTGCGAAAATATTCCTATCCTCTTTTTTATTATTACTGTATTAATTTGTTATTATATTTAGATAGATGATATGGTTATACACAAATGTAGCATATTAGGCATTTGCACTAACTAAACATCTATTATTACCTGAAACTTACTGTTTGTACCTGGGACAATATTGAGTTATTAAAAATTGGCATTAATATTTTTTTATTTACATTTATTGGGATTATTATGAAGCCAGTTATATATATATATAAAGGTGGATGTTTAGTTTTTCTTGTACGTAAGGCTAGAGTGGAGTTTCATTTTAGCGTCTTTAGAGTTTAGAGATGCCGAATAATTACTCCTAAATATTATTATTTAGTTGGTAGAACCGACGGAAAAATAAAAATAACATTATAACCAAAAATCATGCTTTCACTTAGTGTAGACAACTCAGCCATGCTGTAATCGAGAACCTAATTTATTAGGCCTTCATAACGGAATGGGGGAAACAAATAAATTGAAGTTAACACAGGATAAACATAAAGATGTTGTTTACTTCGCGTTTATTATTTTTACTTGTCATACATTACTTTTACACGATCTTCTAAATAACAATGTTATTTTAAATGGGCGTACTGGCGCTATATATTCACTTGCGTCAGTTAATTGTTATTCTTTCCATGTATACTATTACCCCCTGCTTTGAGTTACAGCGCCTATAAGTGGCATTTAGAGATGAGCGACTCTTTGCACACTAATTGAGGGGTGCCTTGGGGAAAGAGGAAGAAGGGTGCGAATCAATATCCCTCTCCTCCCTGACACTGTGCTTCAAATTGTTTACGTTTCAAATATATACATAAATCTATTGTTCTAAATATAACAGAGAAACCGAGTGTATTCTCATACAACACGAACGCAAAACACAATTATAATAAGCTCTATTCTTTACAAAATGTGATTGTTATACTTTATTAGTCGAACTTTATTTTATACAATCATTCATAATTTGACAATTATTCACTCTCTATTATTTTCGTATGTTTTTAATTCAATGTATTAAAGTAACGGATCACCGTTTCAATAAAATCCTATATTCAGGCTGCATAAAACACACCTTTACGTTAAAGAAATTAAGTAAATTCAATTACTTTTGTTAACACTGACACAAAATGTGAAGGCAATTAATACCACTAAATCATTTGGAGTAGCCTAAAGAGAATTATCATTGAACATTTAATGAGTAAATTAAATATAAGAAAGTTAAGTATTCTCAGCGATGTTCTCTGTACTGCGAATTACACAAGGACTATACAGTCTTCTACGTACAAATAATATAATATGTTAATAATTGCTAGTTACTTATTTGAGATCAATCTGTTTACCTTTTGATTGTGTCATGAGGTTTATAAGTTCGATTTAATTTGCAAAAACATTTTTTCACGGCTATCACAACTATAATAGAAATAAGAACACAATCAAAACAGAAATATCATCTTTACGTCTATGGAAACTGTGCAGGCGAAATAAACTCTTCTTGAATATAAACATTTTGTAATTGTTTAAGGCAAAAGAAAAAAAAGCAGTTCATTCATTTTGTAACAAACCCAACATAATATTCTTAAAGTGAGAGATGTTTTAGTAAATGATTTGATATTATTGTACTTGGTTTTGATTTAACAGAAAAAAACAACCAGATAAGTACAAGTTTTACTGAGGCGTCAACGGCTTCGTTTTGCCGAAATGTAATTAATAACTACAATGCATCAACACAAGTGAAACAAGATGACCGCTCTTAAATCGGTATTTCTGTAACCAGCGCTCGACAGAAACCAAATTTGTCACAATCGTTTCCTGAAGATTGGATCTGTTATAGTTTTCCTGAAAAGTGAATGAGTGTCCGTAATAGTCAAGGATTTTCAGCTTTTTAGCAGTAGTACTTTTGAAAATAGAGGGAGACTAGGAGTTTGGGCAACAGTTTGGAGTTTAGCTTAAATACTACGTGCCACACAATTATAAATTATAATATACTGATGAAATCCTTAAATAAAAGCAACACGAAAATATTATAAAATATTAATTTTTTTATGTATCAGAACTTCCCAAAATGTATAGGAAAACAGATTCTTAATTTTGGTTATTGAAATATAGGCTACAGTATATGTGTTTCATAACTAAGACTTTTATCAGGTATAAAATCTGAGTAATTGACTGGAACAGACTAAAGACTGTCCAGGAGCGCCATTTAGTTTTCTATTTTAAAGATCCCTCAAAACAAACAGCTAAAGTGCTTAGGCAATTAATTAGTATTTAATTTTATAAAGGGAATAAAAGTATATGTATATATAGGTTTACAGAAGTTATATTGTTTAACCTATTAATTAAAAATGGAATGAAGTTAAGGGAAAAGTTAAGAGACGCAAACATGGTTGCCTCCGATGTGAGAGAAGCCACCTGTTGATGCGGAGGTGTTAGTGAAATTATAAAGGAATAAGTGACCCAACAAAAGTAAACCATGGGTTAATTAGTTTTAATTTATACTGCTGAAAGTCACAGATGTAATAAAATAATTTAACCATTGGTTAATATAAGTTAATATAAAAGATAAATAGAGATACAAACAATTTACTCGATTAATTGCAATACTTAACGTATTTACTTTTACACAAAATATGAAATACGAGCTCACAATGCTTGTGCTAAAAAACAAACTTCATCAATCAAACTAGCTGTTAAGAAAGTAATGAGTGTGTCAGGGAAGGTTGGTCGTAATGTTCCATCCTGAGGTGTCTTTGTGCAGCCCCAACGTGATTCATCACCCCTCCCAACCCCTCTTCTCCTTGGAGGGCGCCGGGAATTAATTGTGCCGCAAGTCAGAGAGAGAGAGAGAGATGAAACGTTTAACTCAACGTAAAGCAGTGAGCGTTAAGGCTTCGGGGCTTGAGGGGAAGATGCTTTGTGCTTCGCCAACTATGCTGTTTGTTCATTTTAACTTTTTCTAAACATTTTTCTTTATTTGATCAAATTTGTCGGAGTCATGCTACTCTTTCTCTTTTCCGGGGTATGAATCCATCGCTCTGCAAGCAGTTTCATGGACTCTTGCTTTGTATAACAATAAGAGGTAATCAAAATGGAGGAATTATAAATCAATTACGGGATAGTTTTATGGAAATTGTTAATTTTATAAGTCAAATTTTCAAACAAATATAATTGCATAAAAATATTATTTCAAAAGCATTCATGTTCCTAAATATAGTATATTAATAGTAAATCAACCAATAATATTATAGATCTAGGTGTACTTCTAAAACATTTTACTTGAAAATTAAGCTTATTTTATTATGAAATGAAATGAAAGATATTTTATAATGCAATGGTAAAATTAAATAATTTATTTCTGTCTTCATCTCAAACTAATAAAGATTACCTATTTGAAAAGTTTGTATAGGCCTATGTTAGATCTTTAACAAATGATGTCAATATTTAAATGTATTTTAGTTTGTATTACAATAGGTGAATTGATTGAAAAAGTCGAAAACATTCTCACACGTCTTTTTAAATGCACGTTCTGATAAAAAATTACAACAGAAAACATGTTCAGTTCAGCAAGATTCTTATGAAAATGCAATCGTCTTTATTTCGTCATCCTCTCGGTAAAGAACGATACGTTGCATAACCTGCGCATTGTAAAATCTCTTAATCTCTTTCAATTGATAACAGTGTCTTTTCGGACAAAATTATAATTATATTTACGTTTCTATGTACAAAGCACTATATGGTCAAAGGTCAAATTACAGTGTATGTGTTTTTTACTGGATATATCTCAATTCGTTTCTTAGTATTCATTAATTGTTTGATTTGTTTTTTAAGGAGGAGAAGAAGATACATAATACATTAGTACGAGATACCATGAAAATATGTATTTGATTTGTCAAAGTTACAAACCCTTTGTATTGGCAGTTTCAAGGAGGACATTTTGATGGAACAGACTTTATAAAAACGTGCACAGTATCAAATCATTTATGGCGGATCCAGTGTTTTAGCACCAGATAACAAATGGAAGTAATGTTGTCTTTTTCCTAATTATTGCTGCACCAAAAATGAACCTGTAAAGCACTAGTTGGGAACGGTGAATACAAAACTTTAACTTTTAAAAGATATGGCAAGTATGTCATGACCTAGGTATATTAGCTCTTGGTTTGCCCAACATGACGGCCTATAAGTACAGCACTTTTATACTTCTACCGTAATAACATTTATCATTACCATACGTGGTTTCAGTTTGTATACTATCTGTAGCGAGTCCCTTTCAATCACATATCAACGAGAACAATGTCATCTCTTAAAACTATCGATTGATATATTCTATGTTTGTCTCCTTAACAAAGCTTTCAGACTTTATCTTTGTACAATTTAACGTCCAAAGTTAAACTCGCGAACTATAACAAAGTTTTTAATTTGAAGTTTTGATAGAAATTCAAGTTAACTATGTGCAAGATGTGGTACAAAATGTCTTTTTAGGGGTAATTTAATAACTATATCTACGTCTACGATATCATCTAATGCACAACATAGCTTAAATTAATTATTTAAAGCTTACAAATAGATTGCCCTCTCTCTCGCCCATATAAAATGTTTACAGTGTTGTTTTTCGGCTTTTTATAAGCACAATGTAGGCCTATGTGTTTATATTATTTAAACTAATAACAACATATGTATACTCTCTGTAACAAATATTTATTATTTTTATAAAAATATCAAACCATATTTAAAAGTAACCAAAATGTTAAATTCAGAAAGCGTATAATGACACCTTAGATTCCTTGGTAGCGTTTGTTATACGATTGTATACAATTTGATGTGATTTAAATCTCTCTTCTACGAACATGTTTACGAACAAATGTTTACATACCATACTAGCTGAAAGACGTACTTGATTGCAACACACACCTAAAACAAAACACAACATATTAATTTTGTTATACAACAAAATAATTTACTAAATATAATTCAGGTTAAAAACACACAAGTAATAACTGGATTTAATGTTATGTCTTTATATGTTCAAGCAGATTGTGGGTAGATTGGGCAAATCATCCACTAACCGCTTTCAATTTTTAGTTCGGTTATGGTGAGCCATGTTTCATAAAATTTCATAAAATCTAGTTTAAAGCTTATATTTTCACAAAATGACGGGCAATATAGGAAGACAGATTATTTTAGTTTAGGCTCCTTAAAAATATATATTTAATTGCAATTCAATATAAAAACATATTAATTCTAACTTTACCAAAATATAATACACTATTTGTCTATTAACGTGTCTTGACAGCACGTTCTTGGTAAGGTGCGATTCTACATACATATTTGGGTTTTTACTATTATTAGTGAAATCGTCTAATTTTCTGTTTCGGTTTTCACCTAGTATATAAAACAAAAGAATTTGATAAATGCTTTTAAAAAGTTGGATTGATGTGTTAAAAAGAGAAAAGGAATCAGTCGTTTGGTCGTCTGTCAACCGCAGTCGATTTTCTCTGGAAGAACTATATTATCGTTGTTCTTAGTTACTACAAATCGAAAAGACTTTTGAGTTTTGTATTATGATTTTTGTGGGACTTTATTTAAAATAACCATGTTAAGATTTTTATGAGACTTAAATTAAAAGACTCACAGTAAAAAGTGTGAGATTTAGTTTAAAAAGCAGATTTTAAAACATATATTTGATTTAATTTAAAAGCCTAATAGTAATAATATTACGAGGAATAATGTATAGGTCTCACAGGAAGAAATTATGGCTCTTAAGGGTCGGCTCTAGCTGTCGGCCATGTTGGCTGACACTCCATAAGACCAATGTTAAATTAAAATCCAAATTTATCCTTTATTTTTGATCGGAAAATTATAAACGATATGTCATTTTAAAGCTATGGTCAATATGCATGCAAATGGCTTTTTAAAAATTAAGAAAAATATTTTGTTTAATATTTATTAACAATTTAAAACATTGATTTTTAATATTTTTTTATGTTGTCACTATTAATTATAGCGAAAAACTGCCAAGCCATTCGCCTGCAGAATTTCGTCCCCAAGATTTTAGTATTTTTTTTAAAACGCTATTTGAACAATTGCGGGTTTTAAATGGATTTAGGCTGAGCAATGTCCGTGTAACCTACCGCCGCTATAGGGTGATTTTAAATATTTTTTACGTTGTTACTATTAATTATAGCGAAAAATTACCAAGCCATTCGGATGAAGAATTTTGTCCCCAAGAGTTTGGTATTTAAAAAAAACGCTATTTGAATAATTGCGGGTTTTAAATGGATTTAGGATGAGCAATGTCCGCGTAACCTACCGTTGCTATAGGGAGTCGCAGGTTGCTTTCTGTTTCACTAGAGCCGACCCTTAATTTAAAAAACTCACAGCAGATATATTATGTGACTTAATTTAAAAGACTCACAGACAAGAATTATGAGACTTTATTTAAAAGTCTCCTAGTAAATGTATGAGACATAATTAATATAAACGTCATATATTAAACAACTTTTTATACATAATTTAAAAGATTCTAGTAAGAAACATGATCATTAATTTAGACTCACAGAAAAAAATATGGTTCTTAATTTAAAAGACTCATAGTAAAAATAAATACGATAGCTAATTTAAAAGGCTCACAGTAAAACTGATGAGACGTAATTTATTATCAGACTTAACATAAAAGACTCATAAT
>JAGFPH010001005.1:166070-177882 GCA_018207615.1 Philaenus spumarius | reverse complement strand
ATAAAGATTGCTATTAATTTCACTAAACATTTTCACAGATGAGAAACTATTTAATTTAATCGGTTTAAATATTAATATAGGATAATATAAAAAGTAAAATTAGATAACTGATAGAAAGTTTATGCCTGAGGTACAACTTTATAATTTAGCACACTCCAGTCCCGAGTATTAAACTGTTCTACCATCAACAATTATTTAAAAATATGTTTAATAGTCAGGACGGCTGCCACTTTCTAATCCATTTGGAGTTGGGTTTTCTTATGAAATTTCACTCCTCACCCTTTAGTATCATTAAGAACTTAAAAAAAAGAACGTTAAGCAAAAATAAACAAAAATCTTACACAAATTGTACATAATATAATTTTATTTTAAAATTCTATTGTAATAACATTTCCAAACTTTTGAGGTTCTAATAATTAAAAATTATTCATTGACACGGCACACTTAAAACTCAGTTTAAAATGGCGACGAAAATACAGGACTCATTTATAGATAGAGCGGAATTAAACAAGTTCAGAAACTTTTGGAGCGATGAAGAGACTCTTAAAAGTCTTGAAAAGCAATTAACATTCAAGGTTAAAAAACCACCTTTGTACTATTTACAAAATCTAAAGAAACGAGTTTTCATTAATTTATAAGTTGCTTTATGTGAATGAGCCAATTATGAATCACTGTAAGACAATGTTTCAGTGTGGCTTAGATTGTCGTAGGTTCGAAACGCGCCAACGGCGCAAGGTTTGTGTGTTATTTCACTACGAGTTTTACAAATATAGAGGGATCGTTAAACAAAAGATTGACGGAGTTCTAAAAATCATTTAACAATAGCAATATGTTGTATAAATCGCATATAACATGACAGAGCGTTTAAAAATATATTTTATTGTTTTTAGTCAAAAGTAATCTTCCCCGACCTTGAATTTCTAGAACTTAAAAATATGATACACGCCTGTAAAAATAAGAAATATTACTTGATTATAGCCGAGACTTGTGTTGAAACACAAATCATGACTGCTGACGTCGCGAAGCAGGTCCACTGCGGTTCCTAGAAAAACTCGAGCATATCAACTAACCAAGGCATTCCCGGAATTAACCGGAATGCGACTATATTTGTTTCACGTCGCAAAACGTTACTTCCTGTCATCGTTGATCCGAATAAACCTTTTCATTAATCAGAATAAAGCAAGGAATTAGATAAGCGACACTTCTTTGAACATTTATTAGTGCAGAACATAATCTTGCAGTTGCAGTTTGTCAGTAGGAGCATTGAACTCGGACTTAGTTTATCTCATTTTTTATTTGTAACTAGACGTTTTAAAAGTTAATCTTTTTGTGGTTTTATAGCAAAAAATCAAAGACGGTTGAAATCAAAACTTTCCAATTAGACAAACATCCACTTGTGTCTTCATTTGGATTCGAACAGGGTAACTTGAGCTTCATGGACACTGGACAGGTACAACGCCATCAGTTCCAATGAAGTGTACAGTTTTAACTGCAGCAGTTTGTGTAGAAAACCATTTGTCAAAGTACGAATGATTGTTGTACTTTTATAGAATATAATCAAAGTTCAATAGAAGTTGAGATGTGGTGTTTGGAGATGACAGATTCAGTGGAAGAAAAGAAACATTTGACTCTACAAATTTGTTTTAAAATGTTTGATCGATATTTGTTCATCACATTCATTTACATATCCATATATTGTATGCTGATAAAACTTGATTGTAACATATTGAAAACAGTATTTAATTAGGCGAGAGGGCGATTCTCCTTGTTGAGAATAAATTAATATGAATTTCAAAGCTGATTTCGGAAAAATAATTACAGTATTTTAGTTATATTTCGAGATTTAAATAAGAAATAAATTTGATTTGTAAAGCGTTAATATTCCAAATTATGGTGATTACAAATTGTATGAGGTTTGCACTTGACGCTCAAATACATACAAACAAATATGAGTTACATAATTTGCATTATACTTTTAAAATGTATAAGATTTGCACTCTAATCATATTTATTTTTAAAGTTTAAACTAATATTGAAGCAAAAATTGTGGCCAATTTTATACTGAAGTTTATCTCAAAATGAGTTTTCAGGGTAAAAGAAATTGTTCAAAATTGTGCAATATGTTTTTGAGGATATAAACTAAAAACTTTACTCCGTCTATTTACAAAATTGAGGGTGTTAGAATTAATACCTTTTTTTAAATCATAGCGGATCTAAAGTTTTGTGAACAATGTGGTTCTTCATCATAGTACTGTATGGTAATACTATGTTTGAGAACTTTCACGTTGCATTAATAAGGTTTAGTTATGAGCAACAGATCTTTTGGAGCTGACTATTTTCAAGACGGTTATCTGTACGAAATACCTGAATCAAACTCAGATTCATTCATACCACGAACCGAGTTAATGACAGCAAAAATCCTTTGTAAATAGGAAAAACCCAAATTGAAGTATTTATTCAAATTTAAATACTTTTGAGAATTTTAAAAAAGTCGCCTACAACTGAAAACTTATCAATTTAACAATATTTTTTAGTTTTAAAATAGGTTTACAAAGAGGCGACGCAGAATATTCAAAACGAATTAGCGACTACGTATTAAAGTATATTCTTCAAAGAAACTTTAAAACACCCACAGTTTCCCAGTACATTTAATGAAGTGATCGCCAATGTATTAATGGCATGGGAAACATTGAGCTCGGTTATCTAAAGTTAAAATGGTTCACTAATAGGCCTAACTTGTGTATGTAGAAACAATGCATCTCATGGAGCGTCCTAATAGGGAATGTTGCTAAGCGGGCTGCGACATATTTAACCATAACGGCAGAGGTCTATGAATGACAAACGCAACAGAGGTAAGAGTTATTGCTTTTTAAACTTCAGAACCAGACTATTCTCAGAGTCTTCTGGTGTCCTTAATCAGGTCTCATGTTATTTTCTTAGGACAACATTTCTGTATGCCCATCTGTTTCCATTTGCTTCTACAGTTAAAGATCTACACGTTTGTCGGATATGTTCTCAAAGAAGTTTTTGTAGCTAGTAAGAACAAAGCACAGAGAAATTTCACACATCGACCACGGCTCTCTTATTATAAAACAGATATATAAACGTTCGATAAAAGTGTAAATAAATAATACAATTTATACAAATAATCATTGCCATAAATAGTTTAAAAAACAAAACATAAAGAACATGTAAACATTAACAAGTAATAAATAAGTATTGAACTTGACTTGAACACAGATAAAGAAAAGAAAAAACAATGTCACCGTACACAGTGGTGAACGAACTACAATAATCAAGTTCTATATTAGCCTATATTATAAAGTTGCTATTTCACAAAGAAAACGACTTATACGTTTTTATGATTTTAACTAAACTGTTACGCATTGCCTTAAGGGCAAAAGGGTTACATTATGACATTTCAAAATGGAGTGACCTGTGATCAAAAATGAAATCCCGTCCACAAGAGTACCAACCCTGGCTAAACCGTAAAATGATGACAATGGAACTAAGGCATGAGATGCGTCATTATTGTAACTGTATTTCAGAGTCAGAATTTAAGTTGTCGTGTCCTACATATAAGGAAGATGAAGCATTACTTTGACTTATTAAAAGCTTTGACAATTTAACTCTTCTTTGTAACAATTTAAAATAAACCTGATTGAGATGAAACTTAATAATGGTTTAAGCATTTCTTATTCTTTGAGTTTTAACCCGCAGATATACAACTCCTGAAAGGTTTTTCCCTTTCATTATGCATTCGAAGGGGGGGGGGGGGGGGGTGATGATTGGTAGTCTAAGAATACACATTGTGTTGATATTGTAACGTTTAAAAAGGCTTTATTTAAAAAGGGTTAAGGATTTTAAAACTATTTTTCACAGTTTTCTGTATGAATCTGTTTAATTTAATACGAGTGTTACTAGAGGAACTTATACTTTACAGAACAACTATTCCGAATAAATCTTTTGTTTATCTTTCATGCTAGCGCTGTAAGGTAGTGCTGTGTTTAGGAGCCATTATCTTATTTCTCCGTTCCCCACCAACAAGGTATAATTTATTTCCGCCATTGCTAGTTTAGAATATTTATTAAATACATGTGCATTCCTTGTTATAATTTCACGTCAAAATGAAACTAACGTTTCGAGAGAGGTATAAAATGAAAAGATGTTCAGAACAAACTAGCATGTTATATTTTGCGTATTTTGAATACTAGTTTTAGTCAAACACACTGTCTGATTATAAATTTACACTTGTGAACTTTCGGGATGGTTGACGGAGTTATTTAAACATAATTAATTTTACTTTAAAAAATTATTGAGTTTTTGGGAAAGATTGGAAAAGCTTACTTAAGGGTCTGCTGTAGTGGCGGCCATTTTGGATTTGTATCCCATAAGAGCAATGTTAAATTTCAAACCATTTATTTCGTTTACTTTTTATCATAAAATTGTTTGCAAGGTCTCATTTTAAGCACAGTCACAATACGCATCCATATGCAATTTAGATTTTTTTAAATGCTTTTGATTTGTTATGTAATTGACATTTTGTAAGTACAAAGTTTGAATTTTTTTCCTAACACAATATAAAATTAATAATGAAAAATAATTTGCAAGCCGGATCCGAAATTTTATAAAGAATATTCAGTTTTTTTTTTTTCAACACTCAATGACAAAAGATAGACTTATAAAATGGTTTGAAATGAGGCAATGTCAAAGCGTTCAGCTGCAAGAAATTGCACTGTTTATATAGGGATATAGTGAGAAGCGCTTTCGTTTCCGGTTGCTTTCTCGTTTACTGGAGCAGACACTTAATATGTAATACGTTCAAAACAATCATAATTTGTAGAACCTTTAACCAAATTTGTAACTACGAAAGAAATGCTAAAATAATTATATATAAATTACAATGTTTAAAAAACCCTGACACATCAGCTAGAAAAGAGCTGAGTACTTCAAACTGCAGTACAGATTTTCTTTAATAATAGCTAAAAAAACTCTCAATCTAGTCACCTTTAAAAAAAAATAAATCAAAATCGGTTCATCCGTTTGGGAGCTACAATGCCACATAAGATACACACGTTAAACTTATAACACCTGTTTGCGTTGGGATTTTAATAACACACAACGTCCATAATACACTACACTGATGAACTCCACCTGATTTAATAATGTGATGCTATATAACATGGCAAAGTAGATGTATTGTTACAATTGCATTCCAAACTCAACACTTGGGCAGCATTACTTGTTATATAGGGGCGAAGTACATTCTGGCGGACGTACGGTAAATCTTGGTGTCTAAATACATCAGGCGGAAAATAACTGGCATGTCCGCATACGGGTCGCGTAATTCCTCGTCAACGTGAATGTGGGTTGGAGGGTTAGCGTGATTATCTTAATTTATTCGCATTTGAGGCTTATACAAAGGATGGAAAATAAAAACAGGCCAGTCAGAAAATCCAAAAACTACTTGTGGTGAAATAAAAATCGCAAGTGCGTACCTAATATATAATTACAAATATATTAAAGTCATGCATAAATAAGTCGGTTTTGCCTATAAAAACATGAATCATTTTATAAACATCGAATGACATGATTCGGACAAAAATGGTTTTAAGTTAAACTTAATTTTGGTCAATTCTATCTCAAATCATCACATCATAATATGTAAAGGGAAAAGGATTTATTAAAACACATTAAGCAAGTTTACCAAAACGGGGGCTTAAATGTGTTGTCTTTAATAAAAATAGCAGTTCGATTAAAAATGGAAAGAATAAATGGAACTCTAAGACTCAATACTTTCAGGATCTCAAATACTCCTAAAAACTATGGAAAGGATAGCAATATAAACTTACCTTTCATTTTACTTTGCGCTTACTACGTATAATGTAATGGGAATAAAATAACACACGGAAAAGCTAAGTTCAATAGTCGAGCCTTGACATCCCGAACTGTGCCGTTTTACCAATTGAGGTATCACCGCTGCGCTGCCTGTCCAGTAAATATGATTTTCCTGAAATTCTTAAAACCGTTGAATATTACATTACGGGTGAGGTTAGGTAAAAGTGCAATCTGAAAACATTCTTTAGTTAAACATAGTCTGTTATTTACACAATTTCGAACAACTTTTTTTAATAATATTGAAAATCATTGAGTTTATAAACGTACGGTAAACTCTTCGTTTTCCCGGTTCAGGCTAGTAATTAAATTGCGTATTTAAAAATATATAATTCGCTCAGAGTTTCCAGCTTAAGAGTTTTTATTATTTTTTTAAAAATATATTTTGTATGATAAAAAACAGAAACATGGTTTAAACAATTAATTAGAGACGGGTTTAAGAATATATTTTGGTACTAATGGTTTGGACTTTTATTGTGATATCAATTTTCGGTAGTTCGTAGGTAGGTTTTCTTGTATTAAAATATTTTTGACCCGAGTTAGTCTTAGTAACAGAACATGCTGTAATTTTATTTGACTTTATAAATGAGATTTATTTCCCTAGCCTCGTCTTGAAGGTGCAATCTTGTGCGTTTGATAACGTTTAAGCCCAGACTACACAGTTATGCTTAAATGGAATGCACACAATCATACCATCTTCCAGAAAATGGAAGACTAAAACTGTACAGAAAGAAACAATTTTTAAAGATTTATTTCTAGAACGAAACACGCATTAAAAATGTTTAAAAAAAATTGTGGTATCCAATTCGTTTAAATGGCAAACTTGGTAAAAAAAACCAACTGCCAAGGTACCTCTAACATTTATAGAATTCTGGATTTCGATATAAAGGACTTACTCTATGGATTATTAGAAGCATTTGTTGTCTGGTGATATGTTGAACGAAGTTAACGTTTACATTCTTATAGGAAGTATCGATTCTTATTTTTCTTATTTATTTTTTGTAAGTTCCATTAATTTACCATTATTTATGTTTAACTATGTTGGCGTGGATATACAACAACAGTTTATAAATGCAATAGATGTAAAGTTTTCATTATTTTAAAAAAAGGGCGAATGCAATTGATCTCCTCTTTATTATACATGGTTGCCATTATGAGAACAATAAAGTCGAGCATCAATAACACACTATTAACACTGACAAAGTTCATTTAATTATTATTTACACATTAATAAAACCTCCAACACAGAACAAAGAACCCATGAATTGAAGTTAGAGGACACGTGGTCAGACTTAATATATAGCTTTTTAAGTGCCTAACAGAACTCCCCTTCACCTTCAGGTCCCCTAAACGAACAAATGACATCCATTCAGGGTTATGCTTAGCACTGGTATTATCATTTTTTGAAGTCTTTACTTTATGAGAGTCTAATGAAGACATGCAGAAACGCAAATACATCGAACGCCAGTAACTAGCTACAAACGTACGCAGCTGTGTTGGAAGTTCCAACAAACTGTATCAGACTGGACTAACGCCATTTACCTCTCAGCCACTCTGCTCCCAGTTATTTTATTCTACGTTAAATTCTATTGAACCTGCTTCATGCTGTTATATATATGAATGTCTTTGGAATAAGGTGAACAAAGAAATATAAGTAGTAATAGCATGTTTCCCTCGGAAAAGCTAGGGACGCCAAACTCCTCTGAATAATGTCAAACCGTGTGGAGGAATAATATGAATTATTTAGACTTAGAGACGTATTTACATAACGGTTTCGCCTAAACTATGTTTAATTCACGAATAGCTTGATTCAACTAAGGAAACATTAAGAATTTAAGATCGATTTGACAAAACTTGAATTATAAAACTTCATTGGATTTACGGCAGTTAATGTATATGACACTGAAGTAGCCACATTTTGAATACTTTTGCCAAATTTACATTGCTTAAAAGACTATTTTACAAATCAATAAACTAAATCATATGCATTATTTAAATTTTTGGCGTGAAATGGTACCAACATAGATTATTTCTTGCTTGCATAGAGCTGGCAACAAATATTAATTTCCAATTTGTCTTTCAAAGCACGCAATGGTTTCCTTTAAAATATTGTTGACACTACCAGTTCATGGAAATAGATATCTTAGATATTATGTTTGTTTTGTTATGATGAGGGTTTTGTTTTAAAATATTCAATATGTTAGAATTACCGAAGAAGCACATATACATTATAATCCGTTAGTTAATTAACTGGGTAGACTTAGGTTCTCGGGATTAAAATAGCTTTGATAGCCTGAGCTACCGTGTGTCCAGGACTACAGGTGGTCTGAAACTACCTGCGGAAGGACGGACAGAGCTTACTTCGCTATAAACTCTGATTGTGCTAAACCTGTTTGTGCTCTTCAAAATATCCTAAAACAATCTCTGCTAATTTCGTCTATGAAGAGTTTCAACCTCCAGAAACCTAGTCCGACAAAAGTATATATTCTGGTAAGAAGTGTAGCAGTAATAAAAACGGATTTAACTGCAAAAACTGTTATTTATTCACTATATCGTTCTATTGAATTTAATTTTGATTCTAAAAGAATATTAATATTGACAAATGTGTGTATTCATAGTCTTATAGTCTTGAGGTACTGGTTCACGTGAGACATTTTTTGGTAATCGTGTTCCGTATATAATTTGATTAACGTTTAAGGTTTCATACACGTACCTGAGCGTTTGTGCTTACGTCCGAAAGAACACTACTGAACTGGTTCATATTTTGTTATTTTTAATGTGTGTACAGAATATTTGAAAACTTGCTATTATTATATTTTAGGCGTATGTCTACTACAGCTAGCAGAGTAGGGGTACACAATGTCGGTATTCATAAATAAATTACTTGCTGTTCAGGCAAAACGTGCGATTTGTATTGTAATAAACACAAATTGAACAAAAGTGAGTTTATTTATTTACTGATCGTTTAACTGGTATGAACTCATATGTAATCTTGCTTACCTTACAACTGCAATTACAAATCTTTTTTTGCAGTTCAATTAGTTTAAACACAAAGTTTAATTAAACTGAAGTGTTTAATTAGGATAAGGTGATATAAATGATCCATTGCACCATAAAGGCTATACAGTTCTCACTTTCATTTATATATTTTTGGTGTTGTGAATGTGTCAATATTGTCAAACATCATCATCTCTTTAAAATGTATTCATTAAAAAAATATTGCAAGATAATGTCATCGTCAAAAAAACAAATTTATTTGATTAGCTTTGAAAATGAAGTATTCTCCTTTAACTTTTTCAAATAATATATCCTACAATTCGACTCCTATAATGTATCCTTTAACTTTTTTTTCTTAAAGAACTTGCTTTTATTTAAAGAAGTACTTTGTATACGCATTAATTATAGGATGACCGGGAAAGTAGCAGTTCCGCTTTTGCAATTCGGAAGAAATCTAATTGCCTTCTTAATTATAAGCTGCGTACAAATTTTCAGCAATTTGTCTGCTTTTAAAATACTATTGAATATGAATAATGTTAATTAAGTGTTCAAAGAAAGTTGGTCTAATTCTGGTGCGATTTTGCTGAAATTTAATTTGTCTTGCGTTGTTACAAAGATCTTTTCTAAATTTACTTGATTAGATCCAGGTTTTTGATCAAGCATGTGTCGAAAAAGTGCAGCTTCTGGTCGAAGGATGGTAGAAATGTTAAAGCAGATCTTCAGTTTTTGCGAAAGGCCAAATTTCACTAATCCTATAGCTTATTGAGTTAGGCCTTTCGTATTCACAAACATAATGAAAGACAATATTTTATCGGACTTAGGGAGGGGTAAAACGACGAATTCTCAAAATCGAGTTTGTTTACGTTTTCAATAGTTTCTTTATGAATACTCTGTACACGTAAAAGTAAAGAATAGATAGATTGTCTGTCTAAAGAAAGTAGGCGACCCGTTAATAAATGAAAAAATTTAGAGAAAAAATAAATAAACAAAGACAAAGCTAGTAAATGGTTTACACAGATGTTGTTTGCAAGTACAATAAACAGTATTGTACCCGTAGTCAATGAGGGTTATCTTTTTAAAAGCTCGCACTGATAACGCATAAAGAAATAATACGAAGCGAAGACCAATTAGTAAATACATACTCCGAAGAAACAGAGAGTGATGTCAGACTTCACTGGCGAAGCAAAACGGTTCGTTAATTATCTATTTTAATTGAGGACATTTATTCTGCTGCACGTGCTAAGGGGAGGAAAAGCATTTATTACTTCAAACAATGAAAATAAATGTATTTTATTACGAGCGTATACTTATAATTAGATTAGATTGCTTGAGTAAGCCTTATTAAAATAAAGTATTGCAGAAATTATAAGGTGATACAAATAGAAAAATCATGAATCTAAGCAACAAAGCAAATTTACTAGCTTCAGTTCGGTCAACGAAATAAATCTACTATGATTATTATTTTTCATAATTACAGAAACAATATTATGACAAGTAGGCTACTGGTGATTACAAAAAAAAATGCGGTGAACTAAAAGATGGCGCCCTTTGAAATTCCTTATACATTTCTCTGAAAAATAAGAAATTTAAAACGCTTTCTCGTTTGTTGTCCCAGGCTTATTAAGCTAATAAAACTACAGTTACAAGAGGTGCTATTTTTCGATTTGTATTCAACAAATTTAGACAAAATTTGTCGGAATAGACTCATAAGAAATTACATTACAGTTCAGTCAATGAAAGCCACCTATTGTTTTTACTATTCTATATTCTTTTATAGCATTCATTAAACATATTTGGTGGGGTCTCTTAACTGTGAGACATCAAAGCATTTCCCATTAGTTTATTGAATTTAAAACTACATTAAATTTGTTAAATAATAGCAATAACATAGATTTTGTTGTTTACAAAATATCATAATAATATCATTTGATAAAAAATTTGTAAAATAATGAAAGTTTTTCATATTTGAATAAGATAAATTAGCGAGAAATGTATATGTAACGTTAATTGAATACGACATTTAAATAAAATATTTAACAAAAATTTATTAAAGAATATTTTTTTAAAAAATGAAAAAGAAGAAATGCTTCTTCGTCAATTTTCGTTTTCTCAACATCCGAACTATTTTAAGACAAAATTTAATTTCGTGGTTTCAAGTTATGCATTACTTCACACCTTTTTCGACTTATAAAAGCCATAATATTTGTAAGAAAAACGCTAAAAGATGGTTTAAAAATATACTTTTCTGTGTAGAGGCCACCAACCAGAAAATGTTTCCGTTTTACGATAGTTCCCTTCGTTTTTTTTTTTTTTTTTTTTACAAAAAGTTATTACTGTATTTCACAATCCTATAGGACCACCTTAAAAATCATCAAAGGTCAATCAAAATAAGACTGACAAACTAATGTATGAAATATAGCGAAACAATAGTAAAGCTTTAAAATAAAATATAATTTCACTAATCTTATACTTCATTTATGTTAGAAATTTTCTCACAAAAAACTGATATAACAAAGATGTTTACTAAGAATAATTTAAATGCAAACTAAACAGTCGCCTCTCCCACATTTGTGCCATCTCTTTAGCTAATGCAACTTCAGACGAAAACTTAACTGTATTTTGGCAATGCCACTGAAGCTCAAGTACTCTGCACGTCATAAATAAACTAAAGCTTAAATCTTCACCGCGCAGATCATAAATCATGGATACAAATCCGTGAAATGCGCCGCAGGAGCGACAGACGGTAAACATTAAGAAATATATAGTTAAATGGTCCATTAGTGTAAAGCGGACTAGAATTATATGTTTAATTTACTGCTTGGGTTGAATTGGATAATCCGAACGATTTATGTGGCATCTTTACAAATAGGCTCGCGAAGGGTCAGCAGGTGCCCATGTTGAGAGACAAACTGCATCGAAG